>PVLC010001740.1:0-69927 GCA_004027655.1 Graphiurus murinus | reverse complement strand
CTATCTATTATTTTTGTGTGTGGTACTGGGGTAGAACTCAAGGGCATTATACCTATGAGCTACATTCCCAACCCTTTTTATTTCTTTTATTTTCAAACAAAGTCTCACTAAGTTACTGAGGGCTTCCCTAAATTCCTGAGGTGTCCCTGAAACTGAGATCCTGCTGTCTCAGCCTCCCAGGTCCTGGGATTACAGGCTTGTGCCACCACATCTGGGATTTTAAATAAAACTAAGTGAGTGGGTCATGGTTTCAGTAACAAGCAGAATGGCCCCTCTTACCATATGGCCCTGGGCTGAGAAGGTAAATAAATGAAGAAGCCAGAAAGCAGGGCCAGAGCTGAGGGTGGGGGCTGCGAGGACAAAAGCTGGTGCCTTGATGCCCGAGTGGAGATGGTGGAACTGCCTCACCTACACTTGCTAGGATTTGGTTTCAGTACTCGAAGACAAATTTAGGAAATGAAGTCTGTGTCTTGAGAAAAGTGGAGAATTGGAATTAAAATTCTTAAATTAGGCAGAAATCCCAAGAGATACTAAAGTCTCCAGCTAATGGATGCTGAAAAATACATGGGAAAAATTCTGATATAAAAATCAAAACCATTCGGTGTAGTGGTACAAGCCTGTAATCTCAATACTTGGAAAGCTGAGACAGGAGGATCATGGGTTTGTGGCTAGTTTAGCAATTTAGTAAGACCTTGTTTCAAAATAAAAATAAGTAAATAAAAAGGGTGGTGAGTATAATACAGAGGGAGAATTCCCCTGGGTTCAATCCCTAGTACTGAAAACATGAAAATAAATAAATAAACAAACAAACAAACAGATGAAGCTCTCTAGTTTCACACTGACAGGACTGCAGATTTACAGTGACTATAGTGTATGAGAAATTCCACTTTAAGAAGTTAATAGATGGGGTGGTGCATGCCTGTAATCCTAGTACTTGGGAGACTGAGACAGAATTGCAGGTTGGAAGACAGCCTCCGCAATTTAGCAAAAATCTCAGAAACTTAGACTCTGTTTTAAAGTAAAAACTAGAAAGTACTGGATGTGTTACTTGAAGGTGGAATGCACCTGGGTTCAATCCTCAGTATTAAAAAAAAAAAAGGTAACAGAAAACCTGGTCCCACATCCATTAATGATACCTCTGGGGGTCCTCATAGAAAAAAAAAAAAAAAAACTAAACTGCCCCCAAGTGCCTATTTAAGAGGAGTTCTCATTTAAACATTGCAGATGCATGGGGGAAGTAATCCACATGACTCAGAAAGTGTAACAAGTAGGGGATCAACATTTCAGGGACCATGCTGCTTAAACAGCAGTATGAATGCAAAGGTAACTGAACAGTCCTTCCAGGAGGAGGCCATTAGAATGTAGGAGCAGATGTTTATGAAGAATGAGCTACAGCTTCCTGAAATGAAAAGCAGAGTCGTTCACAGACAAGGTGGGTGGCTTAACATTAACAGTGGGTGGCTCTAGCAGGGCAGATGCATAAGGAGAGAGAATCATTGAACTGGAGGAAACGGCAAAGGAAATTAATTCACCTCTAGAGTGGAGTGCAGTGGTGAGGAGCGCTCACAGAATGGACCCATTTCCTCCTCACCTTAAGTGAGGAAAGGACTCGCATCATCCCCATTCAAGATGAGTTAACTGAGGCAAAGAAAGTTCCAGAAAGTTGCCTTCACACCTCAAACCTAATAGGTAATAGATTATTCAGACCCCAGAGGTTAGGGCTATGCCTGGGTCCTAACCACTGAATGCTGTTAAGCTCTAGAATATATTTCTGTTCCTTTAATGGTTACATTTGTATTTCACATAAAGTTTTTTTTTTTCTTCCGAATTTACAGGCAGGCAGTGTTTGGTCTTCATGCAGAAAATATAGAGCTGGAAGTGACTTAGCCAGTTACTAAAGGGATTTATCAGGCACCAATTCCTTCCATCTTAATTGGCTTGGAATGGTATTTTAGATTTACTCATTTAATATAATCATTATATCTTTTTTTAAAGTCGGTAGTGAATGTGTATGAGGGTCTCACCAAACTGCTGAGGCTGGCTTTGAACCTGTGATCTTCCTGGCTTAGCCTCCCAAGTGCTGGGATTCTAGGTGTGCACTGCATGTCCGGCTCCCAGGCTTCATTTCTCTGCCTTTTCCTGGATCACCTTCCTCTTCCTTGCCGTATTTCTATGCTGCCTCGTGACTGAGAGTGGTCAACTCTCTTTGCCATTGTTCATCTCGATTCCTAATTTGCCCTCACACTTGTATGATGGTTTATTTTTGAATAGATTTCTAGGTTATTGGTTTTCTCAGCACTCATGGAAGATAGTAATCCTTTGTTTTCTGGCATCTACATAGCTGGTGAGAAACCAACTTTCAGTCTTTTGTACCCTAAATGTACAGATTGTCCAATAAAACTTGCTGGCTTTCTACCATGATGTTCCTAGGCCTGACCTTGTACTTGGTTGGAATTTGCAAAGGTTCTTTGCTCGTTATTGGAAGGCCTCTTTATTTGTAGGACAGTCTTGGTCCAGTCCATTCTCTTCCTATGGTGTCTGATAAGATACAAAGCCAGTGTCTCAGTCCATCTTGTCTGCTTCTGAATGCCTTCATGGGTTTCTTTGTTTCATTGTGGGTGAAACAAAGAAATGCATGAAGGCAATTCAAGGGCATTCTACCTGTGAGCTACAATCCAGCCCTTTTTATTTTTTATTTTGAATCATGGCCTGGCTAAGTTGCTGAGGCTAGTCTTGAACCTGCAGTCTTCCTATCTCAGACTCCCAAGTGCTGGGATTACTCCACAAAATGTCTGAGTCGGCTCCACACAGACATTCTTTACCAAGTGATCATTTTGTACAACCCAGAACTATGAGAAAGGAGAAACCCAGGTACTGCGCTCAGTCTGTCACTCAGCCCTTGGAGGCAGGGCTGTCTGGCTATGTAGCCTCGCGGTGTGCAGCGGGGTTACGCTCAGGCCTTGGCTGTGTTCTCAGATGAGGGGCTGGGGAGCTGTGTGGATAATGGGCTTCAATCTGCGTGGAGACATTCCTTCTAGCTGTTGTGTGGAATGTCATTTCCCCCTTGTTTCCACCTTAGCCTCTCACAGCTTTCTCTGCATTTAGTATTTGACACTTCAATCCAATCTCTGAAGACTGGAGTTGTTTGTAAGCCGTGCTTTTGTTTAAGCAAGAGTTTCTCTTGCTAGCTGACCTGAGGTCTTCAGGGTCTCTCTCTAGCCCCCGTCTTCCCACCAGGAAGCTGCTGCTTGGAGAACTTCCAGGATCTGTCATTACAGGTTTGCACAACTGCAGCAATACATTAAAATGCAGAAAACAAAATTCTTTCAATGCCTCAAACAATTTGGCAGATTAGTATTGCTGCTCCAGGCTTTCGTCCTGAGGAGGGAGTGAGCCAGGGGTTCTATGCTGAGTGAGCTGTGAAAACTTTCTGCAGTTGAACAACCATGAATTCTTTTCTCTATTTTTGCTTGAACACTGTTTCTGTATTTCCGCCTCATCTGATGGGTGTGATGAGGTAGAGTAGAAAGGAATTAAAATTTAGGCAGGAAGGAGACATTGGAAAGGAAAGGAAAAATACAGCTTTAAAATCTAGAGAGTTCATAGACCCTACCCTCACTGGAAATTCTTTTGGACAAAGGCCAGACTTCAGCGACCTCCCATCTTCGAAACCTGAGAAAGGAAGAGGATCTAACTTGGAATGCCTACCTATCAACCACCAATACCTGAGAAACGAGGACGTCCAGACTGCTTCTGTGCCCGCCCCTCTTGAAAGTTTATAAAAAGGCCTGCTTCCTCTCTTCTGCCCTCTTTGCCCGCATGGCTGGGAAGATCTCCGCTTACCTGTTTTCCCTGAGTCCCTCATTTTCCTAAATAAATACTTGCCTTTTGTTCCTGACTGGCATGTGTTAAAATTCTTTTTATCACGGAGGCCAAGGACCCACGAGTGGGACCCTGTTATCCCACAACAGGTGCAATGTGACAGAGCTGAAGGTCTTCTAAGGCAGCGTGTGAACTGTCTGGCCAGACAGGTTATGTGTGACATCATGACCCGGGTCACACTTGTTTCTGTTTACTGTGGAATTGTCCCACCAGTGAGCACCGGCAGGGAATCACCAGACAACCCATACCACGTGTTGGCTGGAATATGATGACCAGTCCCAGACTCCTTGCCATCTTCAAGTGGCACCTTCCCTGCCTATTTCAAAGTGAAAAGATTAGTTTAAGAATGTTTGGGAGCTGGGCATGGTGGCCCACATCTCTGCTAGAGTACTTGGAGGTTAATACGAGTGTAGATTCGAGGCCAGCCTCCACAACTTTGTGAGACCCTATTTCAAAAAAAAAAAAAAAAAAAAAAAAAAAAAAAAAAAAAAAAAAAAAAAAAAAATATATATATATATATATATATATATATATATGTATAAAAAAGGACTGGGTGTGTAGCTCAGAGGTAGAATGTCCCCAGTACTAATAAATAAAAATAAAAAATTGAATTAAAAATAATAATGTGATCTCCTGAACTCTATAACTCTGCCTTCTTTTGGTTGTACTATTGATTCTTTTATTGGGGAGGGTACTGAGGATTGAACCCAGGGGCATTGTAGCTCCATACTACATTCCCAAATCCTATATTATTTTGAAAAAAAGGTCTCACTATGTTGCTCAGGGTCTTCCTCTCTCTAAGTTGTTGAGGCTGTTCTTGAACCTGTGATCCTCCTGCCTCAGCCCCCCAAATACTGGATCAGAAGACTGTGTGCACCTAGCTTTATGGCTGTCTCTTTATGGAATGACTGACTTACACGGATGACCTTCTCCTACCTTTATCTCTTGACTTGTAGGGTTTTAAGGGAGCTCTATGAAGACAGGCACAACTCAGACTGTGGTCTCCCTCACATTAGAAAACATCTGTCCCTCAGATTCAACACTTGCTGGGGGTGGTTTCAGCCCTACATCCTCAAGTAGCCTAGACCCTAGAAGTTCCTTCTTGAACTTTCAGAGTCATTCATCTGTAGTTATATTATCTAAAGATAACAGAACTTGCAAATAACTCAAGTTCTTTACCGTCTTCTCAGGCTGACAGAGCTCTGTGGCCTGACGGTCAGATCCTGATGATGAGGGAGCCTTATCAGAGGGCTGGCTCAACACATCTATGTGTGACCTTGGGACTCAGCTCTTTTTCTGACGTGTGGAGGAAAAATACAGAACCAGCGCCATAGGGATTTCCATGAAAATTAAAGAAATGTGGCTAGTGCTTGAGAGGCTGAGAAAGGAGGATCTCAAATTCAAGGCTAGTATGCAGTAAATTACAGAGTTCCTGTTTTGAAACAAAAATGAAATAGAACTGGGGCTGTAGCTCTGAGGTAGAGTACCCCTGAGTCCAATCTCCAGTAGTGCACTCAGAAAGAGATAGAGAAAGAAAAAGAAAAGAAAGAAAGGGAGAGAAAGAAAAGGAAAAAGGAAGAAAGGAAGGAAGGAAGGAAGGAAGGCAGGCAGGCAGGCAGGAAGGAAGGAAGGAAGGAAGGAAGGAAGGAAGGAAGGAAGGAAGGAAGAAGGAAGGAAGGAAGAAGGAAGGAAGGAAGGAAGGAAGGAAGGAAGGAAGGAAGGAAGGAAGGAAGGAAGGAAGAAAGGAAGGAAGGGAGGGAGGGAAGGACGGGCATATTCAACACATCCAACAGTGTAGAATGACAAAAGCATTTCTTTCTTTCTTCTTCTTTTTTTTTAATCATCATCATCAATGTCCTTTGAAAGGTGGTAAGTCCTTGAGTTTCCTAAACTAGTCTCTCAAACTACAGGGAGAACCCTGTGCATTTTTCCTTATCTTTAATGTTTTTTTTTTCTTTTTTATTTCAGTACTGGGGATTGAACCCAGGGGCATTCTACCTCTAAACTATACTCCCAACCCTTTTTATTTTTTACTTTGTAACACAATGTTGCTAAATTGCAAAACCTGGCCTCAAACCTGCAATCCTCCTGTCTCAGCCTCCCAAATACTGGGATTGCAGTCCCAGTGCTGATAATATTCTCTCTTCCAATGTGTTATTGAAATCAAGTCCAGGATTTCTGAATTTGAGTCATGATGAAGAGTGGCCCTTTGACTATACTATGTCAGAGCAAAACCCCAAATCCTAATTTTCCATACTTAAATATTCAGGTACAAAAGGACTCTGGCTCAGGGTACAGAGGCAATAATCAACTTCTCTAAGCAGAGTCCTTCATTCCCAGACCTCAGGGCACGTAATAACCCTCAAATCTGCCACAAAGACTGGGGAGCTTGGGCTCTGTGTGGCTCATTCCACTTTTCATGCAGTGTCACCTCTACATTTTTGGAGGGCAAACCTCTCAGTGCACGTGTGGGTCTCCGGCAGTGGCCCTGATCGTCACCCTCCTTCGTGGAGGAGGGTGAGAACATTGATATTGGCGGCTGAGACAGGGTTGCCTCTGGGCCTTTGCCACTTCTGGCAGCACCCAGCACACAGAGGAGGGAAGGTGAGTCGTAGCTCTGTGTAAGTCAGCTTCCCGTTACTGGTGCAAGCCACCCAGGGGGAGGACAGGCTTGTCCTGGTTTGTGGATTCAGAGGTTTCGGTCCATAGTCACTTGGTCCTGTTGCTTTGGGTCTGTGGCAACATAGTAGCTCCTGGCAGGAGCTCATGGGGGAAGAGGTCTGTCTACTTCATGGTGGCTGGAAAGCAAAGTGAGACAGGAAGTGGCAGGGTCCCTGTAACCCCTCGGAGGACATGACCCTGGTGACCTAACTTCCACCTGCTAAGCTCGACCCCCTCCAACAGTACATGTTGGGGACCAAACCTCAGGCCCATGACCTTTGAAGGACATTTAAGATCAAACCATAAAAATACTGTTCTTTATCTTGCTCATAGGTGAGATTAGATTTGTCGTGGAGAGGGGACAGAGTAGCCCCAGAGACAAAGACTCCTGCTGCCTGTGCTCTAATGGGCTGTTATCCACATCCTGGAAGGTTCCCCATGCCTCAGAAACAGTGTCTGCTCTTTTCACAATAAATTCATCAATCTCCTTTGCACCAGCATTACGATAGTGTAAGGGGTTTTCAAGCACTCCAGTGGCTCACCCTGCTGTGTTAGCCAGCAAAGATGTATGGTGGCCCCGCTCAGTTAACTTGCAAGCCTTTGGCGTCTTTACACATATGTCTCCATGAGCTTCTCACCAGTCCTAGTTATTCTGCAAACAGGAGTAAAATGGACTGATTTAAATACGAAAGGGATTGCAGGTAACTTAGACAATCTTCAAAAGGGCCAGAGAATCAACTTGAGGAGCTATACTGTAGAGAACATGGTGCAGAAAATTTGGGGCTGGTTCCACTGGCCAGAAAACACATAACAAATAATGAGAAACATTTTCTAGAAACCTGAAGACCTCAGTTTGACTCTGAGAGATACCTATTGGTTAAGATTCTTTATAGCTTCAGATTTCTGTTTTCCAACAGGATCATGGCAACAGTGGAGAAGAACTAGAGGACCTTTGTGTACCCTAGGACTTATCAGGAATCAGTTGCTCCTGGTGTCTGAGTACTGAGCAAAACTTGATGTTTGATTCCTTCTCTGTGCGATATGCTTCTTATGTTTAGGTGTAGGATGGGCCCTGAAGAGCTCGTGTATTCATGTTCAGATTTGATGTCATTAAGTCATGAGGGTTGTAGTCTCATAAGTAGATAAATACATTACAATGAACTTACTGGGTGGTAATCTGGGAATATGTCTAGGGAAGGAGGTTCCTGGGACTCTGGCCTTGGGGACTCTGCTTCTGTCTTTGAATCCCCTTGCTTGCTGTCTTGATTCTGACCTCTGTAACGTGAGAGCAGAGCCTTGATCTCGCCCTCTCTCTGCTTCCTGCTCCCATGCACTGAGCTCTGCACACCGGGCCTGACATGGACTGAACCCCCAAATCTCCCAAAACTGTGAGCAAATAAATCTTCCTTCCTCTAAGTTGTGTGCCCATTTATTTTGGATTCCAAGCAGTGATGATGTTGACTGAGACAGTGGTCGTCAACTTAACTTGCTTTCTATTTGAAATTTTTAATCTGATCATATCATGAAAATCACCACCTTGAAAACTTATTTTAAGTTTTCTCGATCTTACCTCCCAAACCAACCATACATTAATAAATAGTCATGCACTATACTCAACATTTTTATAGTGCCTGCTGTCTAGTTCTAGGAAGATTTCTTGGCCAGTAAGGTTCTGAATGACAATGCCAATCAAAGGTCTACGTGAAGGGACATACTTACCAGAATATGAAGATTTTGAGTACTGAGCAGGAGACAATCATTATATATTATCTGTTGATTATGATTGATAACAGTGATGATGAAAATGCTGTTGCTGCTGGTGGTGATGTCCAAATCTCTGAGTGATTGAAAACACTTTATTAACTTTACCTGGATTAGTTGTTTGTAGATGCCCTAAGGGAACACATTGATTTTATCAAGTATGATAAAATGTTACATGATACAAATGTTATGCAGTGATTATGAGAAGATTTTTCAATGCAAAGTGGTCCTTAGACATTTTTTAAAATGACAATACTTGGCAATGAAATATAGTTGTGCAGATTTACTAGAGGCAGAAAGGTGACATTTTTAATAAATCACAGAAACAGGAAGATGACATTTTCAATAAATCACAGAAAGAATTATGACATTTGAAGTAAGAATTGCAGTTTATCTAAATTACTTCATTTTCCATAGAATAATGTCTCCCTAGTTAGTTTTGAAACTGTGCCATCAAGTATGCACTTCATTGTGATTACATAAATTAGTGATGTAAGGAGAGTGACAGCTATGCCTTTTAAATACATTTCTGGGAGATTTTATTGTTTCTGTGAAGACTTACTCTATTAAAATTTATGGATCTAGTGCTTTACTTATATTAGTTTTGATGCTATTAGGCAAATCTTTTGCATACATTACAGTTCTAATTATTTTCCAAAATCTTTTTATTTATAAGGCATCCTTGAAGATTTGCAGTATCTAGTTTCTCACATTTCTCCAACATTAAATTGAAATTCACTGAGTAAACATTTCTAGTGATTTTATTAAAGTTATTCTCTCCATGAAACTGAACTCCTAATAAATTAGTTGAATTTATCTCTGTAACCCATCACTCATTAGTATTGGAAAGAACAAACAACCTTACCATGCTTTGACTCATGGCTATTTACTCATGTGAATGTATTATTTCAGGTTCAGTGGTATAGTTTACAATTTCCTGTTAAATTATATGCAAGCCCTGTATATGTATTTTCAAAGGAAGCATGAGCATTCCAGTCTTAAGCTGTGATATGTTTAAAGAGAGAATTAAGATTCTTTCTTCTAGTTCAGAGAGTGAATGAAATATTAGAGGACTTAAATAAGATCTTTCATATAGTTGTCATTTATTCACTCATGATTTAACTGAACAAACCATGAATCCCAGTTTTTTTGGTTTTACAGATTGTTCTGGTCAGCCTTCTCATAGCCATACTGCAAGGCCTGGTTATGTAACTTAGAGGAAATAAGACGTATTTTCTTAGGGTTTCAGATCCAGTCCCTGTGAGGCCGAGGACCCTGGGTCTCAGGAGATGACTGCAGGAAGCAGAGAGAAGGAGAGCACGTGGGCTGTGCTCCTCACTCCATGAAGAGAGCAGGGGGAGGAGGAACCTAAGTAATCCCCAAGGCCACACCTCCAGGGACCCACCTGCAGCCACACTTAGTGACCTGGGCACCATCCAGATGAATCCATTACAGGGATTTATCCACTGCTCGGATTACAACCCTCGTGACTCAATTGCAGGAGGGGCAAACATTAACAAATGAGCTCTTGAGGGGACATTTAATATCGAATTATAATATACGCAAAATGATGCAGAGTCAAACAGTTGAAGGGATTTGTTTAAGGTTTTGTGACAAACTGACCAGTAAGCCAACAAAATGTGTGGCTCAAATTTAAATGAGGAGAAACATTTTGTATACCTAGAGATTTACAGGAGGTGGAGAGTCAAACATGAGGTGACTTTGAACCCCTCCATCAAGAAAAAGTTCCAAGAAGGCAAAATATGTAAAGTATCCTCCTGTCTCAGCTTCCCAAATACAGGAGGGTGATGCACACCTGTAATCCAAGTACCACTGCTTCCCCTCCCCCTGCCCAACACACACACACACACACACACACACACACACACACACACACACACACAAAGAAAAAATAAATAAGCGGAGTTATAGCCAAACTTATATTATTAAAAGGAACATTTTAATTCTAATTCCTTACTCTGTACTTGGGTCCCAGTGATTAAAACAAAACAAAGTGTGTGTGTGTGTGTGTGTGTGTGTGTGTGTGTGTGTGTCTGTGTGTCTGTGTGTCTGTGTGTGTGAAGCATGGCTTCTTTTCCAGCTCTACCCTCCACAGGCTTGCTGGCTTTCCTAATGAATATGCCCCTTTGCAGAGTTGGTGAAGCCAACCTTATTTCCTCTTTTTCCTTAAACCTAGGATCAATATACATTATGATTTACTCTAAAGACCTCTGATTTAAACATCTAGTCTTGGTGAAATAATCACCTCATTTTATCTTAAAGTATCATGGTTTAGAGAGTAAATCACACAATTTCCCTGGTGTTCCAGCAAGCCTTGTGAGAGCTGCCTGTAACATATGTCTCTTATTAATCTTTGGGGGGGTGTAGTGGAGATTGAACCCAGGAGCATTCTACCTGTGAGCTACATCTCCAGCCCTTTTTATTTTCATTTTGGTAAAATTTTATTTTATTTTATTGCCATCTGTTACATTTTGTTTTTACTTTTATTTACCATCAGCTAAAATTCCTGTGGTTCTTAACTTCTGAGGACAAACTCAGAGCCAGCGTCTGTGCCCCTCATCCATGGCTGTAATTTTTCTACTTTCAATAATGTACCACATGTTCAGATCTGCACACATTACTAGTTCTGAGAGCCCCAAACCCGGGAGTGCCTTCCTATAGGAGCCACCAGGGCCAGAACACTTCCCTGGGCTCAGCAGCAGGGTGTGGTCCCTGAAGCCTGGAATCTCTTCTACATCCTGTTTCCACCTACTGCCTCTTCTTTAGGATAATCTCCTCTGTCTTCTCTCTTCTTAGGGCTTCAAGGTGAGGTACGACAGCAATCCTGAGAGTGAGAGAGGAGGGTCACAGGTTCAAGGTCAGCCTCAGCAACTTAGTGAGACCCTGTTTCACAATAAAAATTAAAAAGTTCTGGGGGTGTAGTTCAGAGGTAGAATGTTCCTTGGCTCAATCCCCAGTACCAAAAAATAAACAAATAAATGAATAAAATAAAAAAGAAATACCACGTAGATTTGGAAACAGAGATGTGTCCTAAATTAAATTACATACAAGCAAACTTGTCTGATTTAGAATTCAGTTTAAAGGAGCATCAAACTTTTATTTTTCATTTTTCCAAACACTTCTTTATCTTTGATGCCATTATTACCAGTTAATCCATTGTTTTAATGTTGACTCTGATCTCAATTCAGATTTGAAATCATGAAACTGACTGAATTTTTGCAGAAAATCTGAGTGAATTACTATGAAAGGTAAATACCCAACCACACACATTCTAAAATGTAGTTCACACACACACACACACACACACACACACACACACACACACAGTACTAGGAATTAAACACATTGGTATTCTACTTCTCAGCTACACCCCAGCCCTTTTTTATTATTTATTTATTTATTTATTTATTTATTTATTTATTTATTTATTTGGGGTACTAGGGATTGAACTCAGGGGCATTCTATGTTTGAGCTATACCCCCAGCCCTATTTTTTATTCTTTATTTTGAAACCGGGTCTCACTAAGTTGTGGAGTGCCTCACTAGGTAGCCGAGCCTGGCCGCGAACCCGGACCCTCCGGTCTCAGCCTCCCAAATGCTGGGATTACAAGGGTGTGCCACCACTCCTGGCTTTTTATTTTGAAACAAGGTCTCACTAAATTATTGAGGCTGGCCTCAAATCTGCTATCTTTCTGTCTCAGTCTCTCAAGTACTGAGATTATAGGCATTCCACATGCGCACCAGGCCTAGCAAGTTCTAACATTTTAACGTCTGACAAGTATATATTACACTTTGGAGTAGACACATTTTTGAGCCAGGGGTGTCATTTGCATATTATTTTTCCTAAACAGAGGACCCAATATTTGCTATTAAATGCATAACTAATTATACGTTGCTTGCTTGCTATTAAAGGTATAACTCATGTAAGGTCCACTGGGAACTTATTTGTAATGCTTTCATGGCATGTTGCTATATACACACATATTTTCTTTAGTTCTGAAGGGGTATAAATAAGCAAATTACAAAGAGGAGAGCTGCAGTTGATTCCACAAGATTAGTTACATTGAGTATCCCTCAGTGGTTGTCATCATATTGCAATAAAAGCCAGTCTTCATATTTTGTATGTTTGGATGAAACAAAAATAAAACTACTGTGTATCAAGTAGAAAATTTTAATCCTCAAACATCTGATAATTAAATATAAGCATTATTACTGAATTCCATAAAAAGTGGAGATATGCATTTTTCCTGGTCAGACTAAGAATAAAATCTCAATATTTTAAACAGTTTTGAAATTAAGATAATCATTCAGAATAAACAGTGCTTACTATTTACTTATTTTATTTAGCAAGTAATTTTTAATTCAGTTTGTAAACAACTTAAGAATGGAAGCTTGGCATGGTGGCATATGCCTTTAATTCCAGTACTGCATCAGCAATGTAGTGAGATTCTCAGCAACTTAGTACCACCCTGAATCAAAACAAAAGAAAAAGGGAAGGTACTATAAGGAGGGAAACAAAAATCTTTGTAGTGGAGTAAGCCTGACAAAAACAACCTCAAGCCAAGATCACCACCAGCAGTGACGCTCACCCTGGCAGTGTGCACCCTGGAAATGAGGCAATGGTGATGGCACTTCGCCAGTGTAGTCTCCCACCCAAAATTCATAATCACCATCAAACAGTGGGCAAAACAGATACATGCCAACTGAGGGGCGTTCTACAAACTGAGCAGGGCTCCTCTAAACTGTCAAGCTGACCAAAAACAAGGGAAGTATGAGAAAGGGGTTCTTACCTAGCATCCTATATGAATTCCTGAAACAAGAAACAGAGGAAGAGAACTAAGAACATCTGCTCTGCACACGTTATGAACTTTACTTAATCATTTACCCATCCTGGTGGAATGCAAGATATATAAAAACATTCTGCAGTAGCACCTCAGTGTTCCTAAAATAAAAAGCTATTACGAAATTAAAAATTTATAAGCCAGACACAGTAGTGCATGCCTTTAATCTGTGTTTGGGATGTTGAGACAGGAGGATCTCAGGTACTAGGCCAGCCTCAGCAACTCAGTGAGACCTTCAGCAACTTAGTAAGACCCTGTTCCAAAATTAAAAAAAGAATAGGTCTGGGGGTATAGCTCACAGGTAGAATGCCCCTGGGTTCAACCCACAGTGTCAAAGTTTAAAACTTTATGAAAAGATGCTTCCTGATTGCTAATGATTTTGAACATTTTTCTCATATATTTATCTGTGGATTGAATCCAGGGAGGTTCTACCTATAAGCTGTACCCCCATCCTTTTTAATTGTTTAGTATTACTTTTAATTGGTGCATTGTAATCACACATCTTGAGGCAGTTCAGGATGATCGAGGCATACATGCACATGGCACTGGTTGAGCCCTTTCCCACCCCACTCCCTCTCTCTCCCCACCTTTCCATGCTCAGCACAGTGATTATCTTTGACAGATTTGTGTGTGTGTATATCATGACCATTGAGGTGATATACACCTCTTCAAGTCTTCCTCCCCCCTCCCATCCCACTCAGGTCCCCTCGTTCACTCCACTAAGGTTTCTCCTCCTCTGTCTGGAGTCCCTCCTGTGTCCCAATTTCTCCCTAGCTTCTGCATACAAGGGAGAACATCTGATCTTTCACTTTTTGTGACTGACTAATCTCACTTAGCATAATAATCTCCAGTTCTATCCATTTCCCTGCAAATTACATGATTTTGTTCTTCCTTATGGCAGAGTAGAATTCCATTGTGTATATATCCCATAATTTTGTAATCTATTTATCTGTTGATGGACATCTTAGCTTGTTCCATAGTTTGGCAATTATGAATTGTGTAGCTATAAACATAGGTATGAATGCATTGCTATGATAGTCTGGTTTCAGTTCTTTTGGGTAGATATCCAGGAGTGGTATAGCTGGGTTATAGGGTAAGTTCATTCCCATTATTCTGAAATAGGGTTTTATTTTGAGACAGGATTTTGCTACGTTGTTAAGGCTGGTCTTGAATCTGTAATCTTCCTGTCTCAGCCTCTAAAGTGCTGTGATGACAGGGATACATCATCATACCTGGCTCAGTCTATGAATTTAGGCAGACACAGTTCCATTCATAACAGCCTAGAGAGAAGTGCTTCCACATGCTTCATGCCTTCCTGACCATCACAATGGTGTAAGCAGAAGTTTTTGTATATGATGGTAAATTTTGGAAGCATTAAAAAGTGCTTGGTAAAAAGGTGAAAGATTTATGCAATCCAAAGGGAAACCAGAGTACAGAGAATTGTTGACAGGAGTAAAATTACAGTTATATACAAAGAATAGATTCTGGCTTTGTATTGTACACTAGGATGACTATAATTAGCAATACTATACATTTCCAAATAACTAGAAAATAAGATTTTTGAATTTTATCCAAAGAAATGAGAAGTATTTGAGGTGGTAGATATCCTAAACACCCTGATTTGATTATTATACAATGTGTACCTGTATCTGAATATCACGCTATTTCCATAAGTATGTAGAGTTATAATGTGTCAATTAAAATAAAAATAAAGTGTAAAAAGATGCTTTTAATATAGACATCTCTTACCTCTGAAAAGACACTGCTGCAATGGTAATTTTCAAGGTAAGAAGATCCCAGGGGTTGATCAGCTTTGGTTTGGCTAAGAAGTGAGTATCAAGATAAGAGATTACTGCTGAAGATGTAGCTCAGTGGTAGAATGCCTTCCTAGCAAGCACAATGTCCTGGGTTCAATTCTTAGGACCACAACAAAACAAACAAACAAATAAAAATGGACATGATGGTGCATACGGAGGCTGAGACAGGAGGATTGCAGATTTGAGGCCAGCCTCAGCATCTTAGTGAGACCCTTAGCAACTTAGTGAGACCATTTAAAAATAAAAATATAATGGACTGAGGGTGTATCTTGGAAGTAGAATACCCCTGGGTTCAATCCCTAGTGCCAAGAAAAAAAAAAAGAGGTGACATGATGTGTGAGTGAGAGGACCCTGGAAATGTTCAGTAAGAACTTGGGTCTGCAAGGGACATGGATTTGAGATCATAGTATAATGGAAAAAGTAGAATGAGAAGCCAGTATGATGAGATTGTGCTGCTGACAAGCTCAGTGAGGGAAGAACAAGGAGTTCCACCCGGGGAAAGCCCACTAAATACTGTGTGCTTGTACCTCACTATCACATGAACTACATTATGATGTGAGGCTGCAATGCACAAATGAAATTATATAAAAAAGAAAGAGTTCCAGCCGGGCGTGGTGGTGCACGCCTGTAATCCCAGCATTTGGGAGGCTGAGACCGGAGGATCTGGGTTCGTGGCCAGGCTCAGCTACCTGGTGAGGCACTCCACAACTTAGTGAGACCCTGTTTCAAAATAAAGAATAAAAAATAGGGGTGGGGGTATAGCTCGGAGGTAGAATACCGCTCAGTTCAATCCCCAGTACCACACACAAAAAAAGAAAGAGTTCAGTGGGGACCTACTGGAGAGTGCCCTGCACAAGAGCATTACAGTGATGTTAGTGTTTTATAGCCACACTGCTCTGCCAGTAGAAATCATTACATCCAACAGCATTGGAAGTACAAACTGAAACTTGTCATGTTGCAATTATGGGAAAAATCATTGAGGCTTGTACAGGAGGACACTTCAGTCAGTATTTATGCATAGAAAATTAATGTTTAAAATAGGAGTGACTAGAGGACTTGGGAAGTGCTGAAATTACTTAGGAATTTTATCATCATGCAGGATAATAAATGTGGATATAATCTAATAGCTTTCAAGCACCTTTATCCAAGCAAATATATATATACTTATATATATTTTTTATTTTTTTTTACATATATATATTTTACATATATATATATATATATTTTTTTTTTGCGCTACTGGGGATTGAACTCAGGGGCATTCTACCTCCGAGCTACACCCTCAGCCCTATTTTTTATTCTTTATTTTGAAACCAAGTCTCACTAAGTTACGGAGTTCCTCACTAGGTAGCTGAGGCTGGCCGCGAACCCGGATCCTCTGGTCTCAGCCTCCCAAATGCTGGGATTACAAGCGTGCGCCACCATGCCCGGCTATATTTTACATATATATATTTTAAGATATATATATATGTATATTAATTGTTAAATTGTCTTCTTTCAGTGTTTTAAGCACATCTAATATACAATTTTTTATTCTAGTTGATAATGTTTTCCACTAAAATTATCATCTTCTGTACGATAATGACCAAGTTTGAAGGGGTGATAGACTGCAATTATAATCACCACCATTATGAACGAATTATCAGTATCATGTTATGGGAAAACAGGAAATGATTGTGAATCTATACATACACATTCATACACACACACTCATACACACACATAGATATATGCTCATGCACACATGTTCATGCACATACACACATAGGCATGCTAGTGCACCCACACTTAGGCACACATACTCACACATATGCCCATGCACACAAACATACACACATGATGATGTACATACATACACATGCTCATGCACACATGCTCATTCACACACACTCATGCACATGCCCGTGCACACGAATATAAACAGGTGTTCAGGCACACACATATGCATGCATACTCATGCACACAACTATATGCATACATGTACACATGCTCATTCACACCGGCTCATGCATATATGCTCATGCACACACAAATGCAGATACACACACTCATGCACTCATGTTCATTCACACATGCATACACACATGTTCACACACATATGCATATGCATATGAACACATGCTCACATGTGCACATGCTTATGCGCACACACATACACACATGTTTACACACATTCTTGCACACATACATATACCCACATACACCCATCCTCACAAACAAAAACACATGCTTGTGCACACACATGTGTTCACACTAATGCACACAAGCACAAACACATGATCACATACATACTCATGTGCATATGTTCATGCACACATACATACACACATGTTCATACATATACACATACCCACACACATGTATAAATGTTCATGCACCTAGGCTCATGCACATAAACCTAAACACATCCCATGCACACATGCTATGTACACACCCATACCCACACACATTCACACTTAGTCATGAACACACTCGTGCACACATTTATGCATACAAACATACACAAATGGTCATGAACAAACACACATGCTCATGCAACATGCACACAGAACATGGCCTGAGACAAAACAGTTAAATTCTGATAGGAATCAATCACTTGGTAAACAACAGCAGTAACCAGTCACGGAGAATGGAAGCAATCGAAAACTCATGAAGGAGGTCCAAGGACACAGCTCCAGTGACCCACCTGCCTAGGTTACCATCTAATAAATCCATTACAATGGATTCATCCAGTGATTAGATTAGAGAATATATATATTCTCTCTCTCTCTCTCTCTCTCTCTCTCTCTCTCTCTCTCTCTATCTATCTATATATATATATATATATATATATATTATAAATCTCAAAGTCCTCTTCCTTTATCTTGTCACTTCTCTAAAAGTTTACTGTTCCTCCTTCAGACACTACATAAGCCCAAGGTCTAACCCCTGCTTTGCATGACTCACCTTGAGAGCTACCTTGTATGTGCACAATGCACATGTTAATGGACTTCCCTTTCTTTTTCTCTTGTTAATCTGCCCTCTCTCTCTCTCTCTCTCTCTCTCTCTCTCTCTCTCTATCTATCTATCTATCTATATATTATAAATCTCAAAGTCCTCTTCCTTTATCTTGTCACTTCTCTAAAAGTTTACTGTTCCTCCTTCAGACACTACATAAGCCCAAGGTCTAACCCCTGCTTTGCATGACTCACCTTGAGAGCTACCTTGTATGTGCACAATGCACATGTTAATGGACTTCCCTTTCTTTTTCTCTTGTTAATCTGCCTTTGGTCAGACTTACTATTACTATTTTTCTTTCTTGGTGGTACTGGAGGTTGAATCCAGGGGCATTCTATCTTTGAACTACAGCCCAAGCCCTATTTTATATTTTATTTTGAAACAGGGTCTCATTAAGTTGCTGAGGCTGTCTTCAAACCTAAAGTCCTCCTTTCTCAGCCTCCCAAGTACTGGGATTATAGGTGTCCACCACTGTGCCCAGCTTTGTTAGATTTATTTACAGATTCCCAGCCAGTGAACCTAAGATAGGTGGAGGGAAACACTTTTTCCCCTCCCTTATACTTTGCAGTAAATTTAAACCTGAATGATCAACTCAGATGAAAGAGGAAGAAACATTAGTTACCCATGTGGAAAATTAAATCCATTTAACTCTCTTTCTTGTTTGTACTGATTAGAGAAGCTAGATTATTCTACACAAGCAGTGAGCCCATGCGCTCTTTTACACTGGCTGTCTATTCAACCCACTCCATGCTCCAGCGATTGTGTTGGCAGAGCACATACGACAGGGGATGAGACAGGCAAGGCTCCTGCTCTCACACAGAGCATTCTATATTGGAGTGGCAGACACTAAGCAAGGTAGTTTTAGAGAATGATTCGTGCTTTGAAGAAATAAAACAGGATAATGCAACGGAAAATGATGGGAAAAGAGCTGAGCATGGTGACTCATACCTGTAAATCCCAACACTTGGGAGACTGAGACCAGAGGATTGCATATTTGAGGCCAGCCTCAGTAACTTAGCAAGACCCTAAGCAGCTTAGTAAGATATTATTTCAAACTAAAATATAATCAGGACTAGGGTGTAGCTTGGAGGTAGAATGGGCTCAATCCTTAGTAACACACACACACACACACACACACACACACACACACACACACACAAGATATGGCCTGTAATGAATGATGTTTGATGGTCAATTTAAATTGAAAGATCTGGGAAATTCTCACCAAGAAAGTAAAAGGTTGACACAGAATTAAAAGTGAAAATGGAGAAAATTTTGTGCAAATTTGAGGGTAAAATATTACCAACTATATAACCAAACATTCAAAGTTTCTATCTGGAGTTCAAGGGAGACTGAGGATGAGGGAACAGAGTGAGGGGAGTCAGATTTTATTCCACATACAATGAGAAATCCTTAGAGACTTTAGGGGGTAATTAAGTTTAATGATATTTTAAAATATATGTGTGGTATTGGAGGTAGTGCTTGAAGGACTTGAACATGGGTTTACTATGGCGTGCCCAACAGTGATATCATCAGGCCTTGCTCCTCCTACTGATCCCTAGTCTCATGGAAAGTTCTACTTCACTCTCAGAATCCCTGGCATTACTTCTTGAATTGATGATGTGCTGGAGGAATGTCACCCCAGGGAACTTTTCTCTGTGGTTTATTCTCTCAGGTCAGGAATCCACGATGGCTAATCGTCCTTTACCTCTCTGATGTGTTCCATTTTATATAGCTTTTAAAACCTTTTTCAGCCGGGCGTGGTGGTGCACGCTTGTAATCCCAGCATTTGGGAGGCTGAGACTGGAGGATCCGGGTTCGTGGCCAGCCTCAGCTACCTAGTGAGGCACTCTGCAACTTAGTGAGACCCGGTTTCAAGATAAAGAATAAAAAAAAAAATAGGGCTGGGGGTATAGCTTGGAGGTAGAATGCCCCTGAGTTCAATTCCCAGTACTAAAAAAAAAAAAAAAACAAACCTTTTTCTATTTGTTTAGTCATTCTCAGCAGAAGCATTGGCCCTAATTACCTAGTTGAACTTTCAAATACATTCTCAATCATACAGAAAATTCAAACAAAGGGCACACACACACACACACACACACACACACTATGTAATAAACCATGGATATAAGTCAACAACAAAATTAGCGACTCTATTGCCAGCTTGGCTTCATTCTGCCTTAGGTCCCTGTTGGGCCTATTTTGTGGATTTTATTTATTTATTTATTTATTTATTTATTTATTTGTTTATTTATTTATTTATTTTGCTGTACTGGGGATTGAACTCAGGGGCATTCTACCTCCGAGCTATACCCCTAGCCCTATTTTTTATTCATTATTTTGAAACAGGGTCTCACTAAGTTGCGGAGTGCCTCACTAGGTAGCTGAGGCTGGCCGTGAACCCAGATCCTCTGGTCTCAGCCTCCCAAGTACTGGGATTATAGCGTGCGCCACCATGCCCAGCATTATTTTGTGGATTTTAAAGGTGTGTGCCAGCTTCAAATCAAAACACTAGGTTAAACCACAGTGGTGTTAACTGAGTCTGACAAGGTGGCATAAACATTATATGATGATAATATGCATAAAGTTGAAACATTCAAAAATTAGTAATGTTTTAAATTGTTTATTAATAAATTCATCAAATGGTCATCAGGTATTCACCAAACTTAAAAGGTCACTTCTTGTGTTTTTAAGAATTTGCAATAGAAATGTGCTATTCTGTGTGTGTGTAATAATTTAGCGTGTTAATTTACTTTAATTATATTCTATTCAACCTTATTTGTGTGTAAGTGAAAAATAAAATTAAATTAGATGAAAAGTGTTTTTTAAATAATGAAGTTCTTCCTGTAATTTAAGAAAAAGATATCTCAGAATGAAAAAGAAGCAATGATCCTGACAGAACTTAAGAATTACTGAAGCAAGAGAGATACTTGATATAAGAATGCTCACGATGATTTAAAAATAATAATGTAAAAATTCAAGGTCCAAGAAAAATGAAGAAACTGCTGAAGAATCAGGAAGGAGGGTTGTTGATAGAATTAGCTCTGCATAGGTAGCAAAATTTATCATAAAGTACTGTAACTAATAAAAATTCAGTATTGACACTGAAAAAAATGCCAGCTTTTCCAAATGATCATCACAGAATCAAGCCTATGATATGACACTTCTCCACCATAAAAAAGGAGTTGTCCATGATTGGAGTCTGCAGATTTTTTTAACATAATATAGAAGGGATGTACATTGTGTACACAAACTTCGCAAACAAGAAAGAAAATATTTAACATATTTAAGTGATACAGACTATGAAAAGGGAAGGATGTTTGGAAATTATAAAACTAGCAAAGGATTAGTATCTTTTACATTGAGACATCAATGCATAATAAGGACAATAACTTATTTGAAAATGAGCAAAGACAGCCAGGCATGGTGGCACACACTTGTAATCCTAACATTTGGGAGGCTGAGACCGGAGGATCCGGGTTCGCGGCCAGCCTCAGCTACCTAGTGAGGCACTCCGCAACTCAGTGAGACTCGGTTTCAAAATAAAGAATAAAAAATAGGACTGGGGGTATAGCTCAGAGGTAGAATGCCCCTGAGTTCAATCCCCAGTACCGCAAAAAAAAAAAAAAAAAATGAGCAAAGACACAGAAGCAGACATTTCACAGAAGAACAAACATGAATGGCTCAAATTATATGAAGACATACAAATGATTGGTAATCACAGAAATGCAGATGAAGATCAAAGTCTTTGTAATTGGAAAGAAGCCAAATTAAAACAAGTGTTCATTAAGTTGTGAGCAATGGTATCTCAGCCACAGCTGATAAAAGAATAAATCACATAAACTACTTTGGAAAAATAACATTACTTACTAAAATTAGAATGTGCAAACTTTTTCTATTGGTACATATTCATTATATAGAATAGTGGGTTTCCTTGGACACGTTCATACATGCATTTAATATAATCTGATCAGCTTCACTCCCCAACACCTATTTTTTCTCTCCCCTCCTCCCTCCTCCTGATACCCTTCCTCTACCCTACTTGTCTCCCTTCTACTTCCATGAGCTCTCTTTTTTCTTTTTTCCCCTCTAGCTACCACATCTAAGAGAAAATATATGGCACTTGTTTTTCTGAGTTTGGCTGATTTTGCCTAACATGAATTTCTCCAGTTCCATCAATTTTCCTGAAAATGAAGCAATTTCATTCTTCATGGCTGAATAAAACTCCATCGTGTGTATAACACAATTTTTACCCATTCATCCGCTGTCAGATACCTAGGCTGATCCTACAACTTCAACACTGTGAACTATGCTGCGATAAAATATTTTTGCTTTGTAATTGTGCCCTGAGATAGACCTTTAAAAATTCTGCATATGTAGCATCAGGAGGCAAATTGTAGGATTGTTCATGGAACCTTAAAGAGAAAAAATGAAACTAGCCCAATGCCCAAAAGGAGTGAAATGTTCATCTGTGTTTTGGTGCTTTCATAGTATACAGCCTCGAAAACGAAAGAGCTAAAACTACATGCAACAGTGTGGAAGCATTTCAAAAACTTTACAGTCCAGGAAAGGAGCAAATCTGTTCTGAAAACAAGCTGGTCCCAGTGTAGCCCCTAGGTGCTGCATGAGGCTGGGAAAGAGGAGACAGATCCAGCGTTACAGAGTGTCATTTACTGGGGACCTACAGACAGAAGCCTGGTCCTGGGAGCAGCAAGCCCAGAGCTCCTGCAATTTAGGTCAAAAGGAGGGACATATATAGTGCTCAGGACTTAAGTGACCTCATCTGAGTTAACGCATCTTTTGTCTATTTTAAGCTAGTATCAAAGAGAGAGGCACATTCCTGCCATCAGGATCTGGTTATAAATCTCCACTCCAGCCGTTTTGTCTCCTTTTATTCTTATTATTGGTACTGGGGATTGAACCCAGGGACATTCTAACTCTGAGCAACACCCCTAGCTCTGTTTTTATGTTTTATTTGTTTGTTTTTATGTTTTGTTTTTGTTTTTGTTTTTATGTTTTTGTTTTTTTGTTTTATTTTTGTCTCAGGCTCTCAAGTACTGTGATTACAGGCATGCACAGCCAGGTATGGCTTTATATGTAAATTTCTATTCCAAGTGGAATTTATGTTGGCAATAAGAGGTAAGAACACAGTTTAATTTGTTTTTCCAAATATTCATCTGGTTACTTTTCAAACACACTTTCTAAATAATCTGTTTTCCTAAGTTAATACATTAAAAAGTTTAATCACAGAGTAGTAATAGGAGTATACTATATAAAAGTATGAGCATTACATCAGTGCTTATGCCTGAAAATTAAACAGTGTAGACAGTATTATAACGTCTGTTGCAGCCCTCCACCTTCTCAGGCCCTGTCTGTTTCTCATGGGCTCTGAAATGCATGCCTTGGTCATAGGAAGAAAATAGGAAGATATCAGAATAAGTGAATTAACGCTCTAGGGAAAATTAAATTCTATGGCCAAATGGTGGTGAATTATATGTTTTAAAACAAAATTCTATTTTTATAATAATTATCACATTTATTTGATGATTTAGAAACCTGGCCACTGAGCTTGTGGACAGCCTCTCCAAACTAAGAAATCTTTTCACAAACAGGAAGTGGTGTTTCATCTCAGGTAAGACTGTTGATGGACCGAGTCTATGGTCATGAAAATCCATTCCCTACACTCTACTTCATTAGTGATGCTAAGTAATGTCCTAGCATTGTATGGACTTATATATATTAAAAAAACAGAGAGTTTGGAAAATTTATGCCTACAGAAGAGGAAGGAAAGGCTGTACATGCAGATCATTGCTTCTAAGACAGCAAAGCTCACTTGTAAAAGATAAAAAAAGCAGAAAATATAAAGTTTAAAATAATCCTATTCTACTGCTTTTGGAAGCAGATGATTATTATTATTATTATTATTATTATTATTATTATTATTATTATTTTAGCTATCAAGGAGACTAAGAAAATAAAATGTGTCAAAACACTATGGAAACAAACAAATAAGAAGGAAAACCCAGCCGGGCGTGGTGGTGCACGCTTGTAATCCCAGCATTCGGGAGGCTGAGACCGGAGGATCCGGGTTCGAGGCCAGCCTCAGCTACCTAGTGAGGCACTCCGCAACTTAGTGAGACTTGGTCTCAAAATAAAGAATAAAAAATAGGGCTGGGGGTATAGCTCGGAGGTAGAATGCCCCTGAGTTCAATCCCCAGTACCGCAAAAAAAAAAAAAAAAAAAAAAGAAGGAAAACCAGAATGCTAAGCAACTCTCTGTTGCTGAGAAAGTCTTTTAACATAAAAGCAAAGGGGACCTTCTGGAGCAGTAGTGTGTTTCACAGAACATTGCAAATATTTTGCTCTTACACAAGTGTGCTTTAGGAGATTAAAACAGAGCTGGCAAATCTTATCAGTCCTGATTCAATTTCAAAAATGAAACAGAGAGAAAAATAGATACTGTTGAGGGGTCCATGCAGTGACTCGATATTTCCTTTTTAAAATTTAAGCAGGGACTAAACATTTGTTTTAATGTGTCTCAAATCATGTCTATATTTTCTTGTGGTTACAGAGATGTATTTGGATAAGTTTTATCGCCAACTATCAACTGCTATGTGTTTTTTAGTAGTATACAATGCACTGATTTATTAGGAAAAAATGTCTTTTCAGAGGGAAACACACCAAGTGCACTGGACATGTACATTTTTAGCATTTTAATCTCACTACAATATATAATTGAGATACACCAATAAAAGTATATAAAAAAGAAAAATATAGAATTCATGAAAGATTTTAATAGTTGCAAATAAAAAATCATAACTAAAATATAAAGTTATGAAAAATTTACTAAGTATGGTGGTATACTAATTAACTTTTCAAATTATAGAACACTTAAGCCAAGCATGGTGGGGCACACTTGTAATTCCAGTACTTGGGAGGCTCAGAAAGAAGGATCTGGTTCTCGGCCAGCCTCAGCTACTTAGTGAGGCCCTCTGCAACTTAGTGAGATCCTGTTTCAAAATAAACAATAAAAAATAGGGCTGGGGGTGTAGCTCAGAGGTAGAATGCCCCTGGGTTCAATCTCCAGTACCACACACGCAAAAAAAAAAAAAAAAAAAAAATACAAAACACTTTCAGAATTATCTGTAATTAGAGATTTTTTTCTTATTCCTTTTCATATTGGGCACATTGATAGGATAGACATGTTGATTTAAGAAACTTAGCCATATTATATGTTTGTAATATTAGCAAGAATTTAGGATGAATTCAATCACTGAACCAGTGCTTTGTTTCTTTACCCTGTTTAGTTTGGTTCAGTTCAAAAGGAGGATGGAAGGAAGGAGGGAGGGAGGGAGGGAAGGAAGGAAGGAAGGAAGGAAGGAAGGAAGGAAGGGAGGGAGGGAGGGAGGGAGGGAGGGAGGGAAGGAGAGGATAAACCAAGAGTGTGGGAAGATGCTGAAGGAATAAGGGGGTGAGGGAAAAGTAAGCAAGGTAGCTAAGAACTAGCCCAGGAAACTAAACTGGTTCGGTAAGAAGAGGCTCCCCTGGGCCCTGTGTATCAGGCCGTGGACCTTTCTTGTTCATTCACTGTCTGATCTGATGTCATTCTCTGCACAGTGAGCCTCACCCCCCCACCCCCATACATACAAGGCAAGGAAGCCCAGCACAGCTGGCTTTGCTGTTTTGCTCTGGGTTTTTTTAGCGGTACTGGCAATTGAACCCAGGGCATTCTACCTCCAAGCTATACCCTCAGTCCTATGTTTTTATTCTTTATTTTGAAACAGGGTCTCACTAAGCTGCAGAGAGTCTCACTAAGTATCTGAAGCTGACCGTGAACCCAAATCCTCCTGTCTCAGCCTCCCAAGTACTCAGATTACAAGCGTGCACCACCAGGCCTGGCTGTTTTGCTGCCTTTTATAGGATAAATATAAGATACTTTCGTGTGTGTGTGCGTGTGTGTACACATGCATGCATGGTACGTGGATTGAACCCAAGGTTATCCACCTATGAACTGCACCTCCAACCCTACTTTAATATTTATTTATTTATTTATTTATTTATTTATTTATTTATTTATTTTGATACTGGGGATTGATTCCAGAAGTATTATACCTCTGAGCAACATCCCCAGCCCAATTTTATTTTTTTAATTTGGAATCAGGGTCTCACTAGGTTGCTGAGAGCCTGGCTAAGTTTTCAAGGCTGGCTTTGATCCTCCTGTCTCAGCCTTCCAAGAACTAGGATTACAAGTGTGTGCCACCACATCCAGGTTGTTGTTGTTGTTGTTGTTGTTGTTGTTATTATTATTATTATTATTATTATTATTATTATTATTATATTTTATTTTGAAGCAGGGTCTCACCAAGTTGCTGAGGGACTCACTAAATTTCTGAGATTGGCCTTGAACCTGCAACCTCCTTTCTCAGCCTCCTACATATTGGAATGATGGAATGACAGATGTGACTATATCAGTTCCTCAAGTACTGAGATGATTCCTGGTTTTGCTTTTTTTCCTTCCTACCTCTTGAAAGTTCTCTATGCTTAGTACTTGATACACCAGAGTTCTTTCATCTACTGTTGAAATTTGCTCAGTAGGAATAGGTAAACACAGAAATGATATCAGAACTAGGCATAGTGTTTCACACCTAAAATCTCATTACTTGGAAAGCTGAGATAGGGAGGATCACACATTCAAGGCCAGTCTCTACATCTTAGCAAGACCCTCAGCAATTTGGTGAGATGCTGTTTCACATTTTTAAAAAGATAAAATAAAAAAGGGCTAGGATATAGCTTAGTAGGTAGAATGTCCCTATCATCAATGTCTACCAAAATAAATAAATAAATAAACCAGTATAAAGGTAAATACTTGGGTTCATGAGTTCTGTACAACATGCTAAATTTCTGAAGTTGAAAGGAAAGAACTCGTGCAACTAAGAAGGTGCACTAGCAATGCACACAGATCCTTTAAGCAGGCACAAAAAAACCTAGAAAGTGGATCCGTTTGGTGTCAATGTCTGATTTATTGTTTTCAGGAAGGACTTCATCTTTTATTGTTAAGCTCAACACAGAAGTGACAGGTGGAGAAAAAGCAGGTGTGTTAATAAACGTGATAAATGGAGCAGGTTTGTCATGAATTATCATTTCCAGTTAGATAAAATGGCTTAATTAATAAAGAATTTCAAAAGGACAGTAGAAAATTGTGAGTTTCCTGCAATTGTCATTGCTTTTTAACAACTCAAGCCTTTCACTAAGAGTGTAATTGTTTCATTGAGCCCCATAGAATTTGTGCTGTTTTCTCCACCTCTATATTTACAATAAACCTTATTAGTTTGAATGCAGGAGTTTTGTAGAATGTTTGAGGTCTTCAGGAATGCATATATGACTTGAAAGTAGAAATTCTTATTTTTTGTTAAATTTGTTGCATTGTAATTATGCATTACTTTGATGTGTAGAGTGATAGGAACACATCTGCACACAACTCTTGGAGCACTTCCCTTTGAGTCACCTCCCTCAGTCTTGCCCCCAGTATATATCTTTGAGACAAGAACTGGGAATTTTATATATGTAGGTAACATTATTTCAGCTATTATATTTTTTTGCACCTTCATACCCCTTCTCCCTCCCCTAATCATCACTCTACTGGAGTCTCTGCTCTTTTATCTCATATTACTCTTGTTTCTTAATTTCCATCTAGCTTCTACACATAAGAGAAAACATATAACTCTTGTATTATTTTTTTTTGGAAACTGGCTAATCTAGTTTAGTAGAATATTCTTGATTCCCATAAATTTTCCTGCAAATGACATAATTTTGCTCTTTATGGCTGAGTAGAACTCTAGTGTGTGTGTGTGTGTGTGTGTATGTGTATTAGTTTTGTGATCCATTCATATGTTGATAAACACCTAGGTTGCTTCCATAATTTGGGTATTGTGAATTGTGCTGCTATAAATGGTTATGCATATATTGCTATAATATTCTGACTTCAGTTCCTTTGGAAAGACACTCAGGAGTGGTATCACTGGGCCATACTGTGCTTCCATTCTCAATCTTCACCCCGATCTCCATAGTGGCTATACTAGTTTTTAGTCCTACCAACAGTGTATAAGAGCTCCTATTTCTCCACATCCTCACCAGCATTTATTTTTGTTTATGTACTTGACAAATGCTATTATAACTGAAGTTAGATGGAATCTAAGTGTAGTTTTGAATTGCATTTTCCTGATTGCTAATGATGTTGAACATTTTTCATAGTAATAGGGATTGGATTGAATCTATAGATCATTTTTGATAGAATGTCCATTTTTATTACATTTATTGTGCATATGCAAGAGCATGGGAGACCTTTCCATCTTCTAAGATCTTCTTCAATTTCTTTCTTTAGTGTTTTATAATTTTCATTGTAGAGTTTTTTTTACCTACTTGGTTAAATTTATTCATAGGCATTTTGTCATTTTGAAGTTATTAAAAATGGAATTGTTTTCTGTAATTCTTTTTTCAGTGGATTCATAATTGGTGTATAGGAATGTAAGTGATTTACATGAATTGATTTTGTGTCCAGCTACTTGGCTGAAGCTGTTTATCATTTCTGGTTGAGTGTTTTGGGTCTTCTAAATAAAGGATCATGTCATCAATGAACACATAATTTCAGTTCTTCTTTCTCTGTTTGTATTCCTTTAATTCCTTTTTCCTGACTTATTTCTGTGGCTAAAGTTTCAAGTACTATGTTGAATATGAGTGGTGACATTGGCATCCTTGTCTTGTTTCTGATCTTAAGGGGAATTCTCTCAGTTTTCCCCCATTAATTATGATACTGGCTTTGGGTTCATTATATAAAGCCTTTATGATGTTGAGATAGGTTCCTTCAATCCCTAATTTCTTTAACGTTTTTATCATGACAGGAGGTTGGATTTTGTCAAATGCTTTTCTGTATCTATTGAGGTGATCATGTGATCTTTGTCTTTACCTCTATGAATGTGGTGAATTATATTTATCGATTTGAATGTGTTGAACCAGCCTTGCATCCCTGGAATGAAGCCAACTTGGTCATGGTGTACTATTTTCTTGATGTACGTTTGAATGCAAATTGCTAGTATTTTAATAATGATTTTTGCATCTATGTTCATCTGTGATATTCGTTTGTGATTTTCTTTTCTCAAGGTATCTTTATTCAGTTTGGAGATTAAGGTGATATTGGATTTGTAGAATAAGCTTGGTTGTATTCCTTCTTTTTCTTTTTCAATGGAATACTTTGAGGAGCATTGGGCTTAATTAATCTATAAGTGTCTTACAGAATTCAGCTGGGAATCTGTCTGGACCTGGACTTTTCTTTAATGGGAGGCATTTTATTGCTGTTTTAATTTCTTTGCTTCCTCTGCAGTACAGATGACTGAGTTATTTAAAACTGCAGACACAACTTTCTGGTATTCCTGTGGTGAATGCTGGATACCCTGCAAGAGGGACAGAAAACTCTCAATCCTAGATCCTTCCCCCCATATGTCCCTAGGGACTATTTGCTAATTCATGTTTCTGCTGTGTCTGCCTATAACGCCTGCTTCAATAGGAATAATTTATAACTCACAGATCCCACAGGTCTGTTTGCTTTCATTCCAGTCCCTGTATCTGTGTGGGCACCCACTGGGAAACTTAGTGACTTAGTGAACTCACAATCTTTTTTTTTGCAGTACTGGGGATTGAACCCAGGGGCATTCTACCTCCAGGCTACACACTATGCCTTATTTTTTTTTTTTTATTCTTTAGTTTGAAACAGGGTCTTGTTAAGTTGAGGGGGGCCTCACTAAGTAGCCGAGGCTGGCCACAAACCTGAATCCTCCCATCTCAGCATCCCAAGTACTGGTATTACAAGCATGCACTACCACGCTTGGCTGTGAACACACAATCTTTTTTTTTTTTTTTTTTTGTGGTACTGGGGGTGGAACCCAGGGGCATTCTACCTCCAAGCTACAGCCCCAGCCCTATTTTTTATTCTTTTATTTTTGAAACAGGGTCTCAATAAGTTGCAGAGGGCCTCACTAAGCAGCTGAGGCTGGCCACGAACCCGGATCCTCCCATCTCAGCCTCCCAAATGCTGGGATTACAAGCGTGCGCCACCATGCCCAGATTTTTGAACTCACAATCTTGATGACTGATTCTTGGGTCTGTGCAATCAGGGATGAGTTCAACTACAGCCACAGAATTTCACTGGGTTATCTGGCTGTGTGGTCTAGGGAGATGAATCCTGATGTATTAGAGTGTGAGAGAAGATTTCCATGCTTTTGGTGATAGTTTTCTGCAGTGACTGGCTGGGCAAGATTCTGTTTCTTTGCTGTAGTTGGTTTCTGAGAGCAGCCAGTCCTGGAGGTCACCAGCCCCTTTGTGGGCTCTGCAATACTGCACCATCTTTGATGTCTCTTTACCAGGTGCAACATGAGGGGCTCTTTTGAGTGCTTTGCTGTCTGTACTGCATCCAATTCCATCACACCTCAACTCTCTTTCTTCTGTTGAAGTCTGACTGCTTTTCTTCTCTTGTCAAGATGCATGAGTTCTGAGTCTCAGTGCAACTGAAATGCATTGTTTCCCTCTATTCCACATTCTTTAACACATTCAGTACTTTATTCAATACCAATTAGTCTTACCTTTGGTTGTTTGATATATTCCATATTTCTTTGATGTTCTGGTCCTGCTGTTCTATTGTCATTTCTATATTGTTGACTGATTTTACAGTTTTGAATATATTATCTTCTAAGGTGGAGACTTTGTTTTCTATGTCATCTGTTAGTGACAGCATCAATTGAATTTTTCATTGATTCTTTCAGCTCATTCATGGTTTCTGCTATTTATTTATTGGCATGGTCTTTCATATAATGGATACTCACTCTAATTTCATTCTCATGATCTTTGTTCATTTTGAAAATCAAAATTCTGAATCCTTCATCTGGCGTCTTCCAAACCGCTGTATCAGTGACTTCCATTGTTGTGGGGTTGTGAGTATTCATTAGAGTCTTGGTGGTCTTTTTATCCTTATTTTCAGGTTCTTTGTTTTGCAGTTGTGTTTTGGTGGTTTCTGCTTTCTCTTTTTGTTAGTATATTCTGTGTATTAGTTATCTTGTTAAAATGAGTCCTGAGGTGAGTATGAATTAGTCTCTGAGCATCTGTTTCTTATAATCAGGTGTTTAAACTCAGCCCTCACTACCTCTTAAAATGGGTATAAAATTCAGCACAACCATGGTTTGTCAGTGTCCTCTTTGCCTGGCTACCTTCTCTAGGCTGCTCCCTGAGCTGGGCAGGAATTATTTTCTATTGGTAAGATCGTCCTTCCTCGGTTTGGCTCTTTTGTTGATGTTTGGAGTGCTGTCTAGAACTCCCACCTTATTCAGACTTCCTTTCACTTTTGGAGGAGGCTGGTACACTTTTTCTAGTGCTCCATTTGTTCACTGGGATGTGTATATGTGTGGGATGGGGTGGATTACCTTCTAGCCTGTTCAGTGTTTGGTGCAATTAGCAGTAGAGTACATACTTCTCAAAGTCCTGCCTTTGGAGTTCAAAGTCATCACTCCAGATTTGGAGATTTACATCCAGATGGACACTTATTTTGTAAAATGAAGAGGAAAAAGGTTTGGGAACAGAGATAGTCCAAAACAGAAAAATTAGACAGGTAAATCAACAATGGCTATGATGACATCAATAACAAAATAAACAGTGGAGAAGAGAAAAGAAAAAGATTTTTAAAAAGGAAAAATATACTGAAAATACAGATAGAAAGACTGCAGAATAGCCCATACATAGATACATCCACCTGAAAGAAAAGCAAAATTAAAAAGAGATGACATGAGTAGGTGAGAAACACCTCTTTCTCAACTGCTATAAAGCTCAAATCAAAACTGCCATAAAAGCAGCTTCTTACTCAATTGTAAGTTAACTGCATGACCCCAGGACCCCCTGTGGCAGACGATAGATTGTTTGCCTGCACTTCTAGCGGTTGGATAGGAACAGAAGTGTGGGAGGGAAACACAGGGCGTGGAAACCTTACAGGTCCCCTGGAAAAATGCCCTGCATTTAGACTGCACACCTGCCACCAGGAAAGTCAGAGAGAGACAGACTAGCTCTGTGGAAAGCGTGGAGCCTCGCGCTTACATGGGGACCAGATCCAGTGATGCTCGCTGCCTACATAGGTAAAGAGCAGCACAAGGACAGGCCCTGTGGAGAGCTCAGAGACACAAGCTTGCAGCGGGAGAGGCACCAGCGGAACTCTGCCCGCACTGATGGAGACAGCAAATGAGATTGCCTGAAACATGCTCAAAAATCTAATATAGTGAGTATACATTTAAAAGCTGAAAATATCCACATAGATCCAAGAGGACTGCAGAAGCCAAGTCGACTCTGTACTTATATACTTACAGGGCTTATGTTTTTCTGTTTTGTTTTGTTTTTACTCTGTTTTTGTTTTGTCTTGCTTTGTTTTGTTTACATTTGTCTGTTTTGATGGTTGATTGCTTTGTTATTTTTTGCTGAGTTTTGGCTCTCTTCCTAATTCCTTTTACAAGCTTCCCTCCTTCTCTCCTATTTATACTCTTCTCCTTAACACTTTTTTCTCTTTCCTTTTTCCTTTTCCCCTGTTTCCTATCAAGACCATTTCATACCATTACACCTAAATACTCCACATTGACTACCAGAATCCTCCCACATATCCACTATCTCTAATGTCTATCATATATCACCTTAACACACTCAACCTCTTATTCCACTGGATCATACTTTCTACTTTAACCTATTCTTGAATTCATCAATGCACTACTTTAACCTATTCTTGAATTCATAAGTGCATCTTCTACCCCCTCTCTTAACCCTCACCATTGAACACAACATGCCCTTGTGTTCATAGCAGCAGACACCTCTAAATCCCTACTTTAGAGATTGGACCATAGAGCTGGTGAAGCGCCAGGAAGGACTGCCAGACACCAAGGATAAACTCACTTCAGTTGATGGAAGGAATAGCTCAACACATCCCACATTGAGGCCTAAAAACGCAGAGGCCACAACCTGCCCTACTCACAACTCTGAAATGAATCCCCATAACAGAAGCAACAAACGGACCCTAGAAGTCAACACCCGAAACCCACAAATGGCGCCATTTCAGTGACCAGAGGAAGCCCTAAAGTAATCACAACTCAGTACAAGGTACTATTCACAGAGAGATAATAGAAATAAGAAACCTATAAATTAAGATAAAGCTTCCCAAAGCAGAAAAGATATAAACTAAAGAACAAGGAAATCTTGGGAAGGAAAATTAGCAAAGAAACAATGAACTAAAAATGAACTACCACAATCCCAAAATAACAAAACTCATCAACACAGAATGGCAGGGATTACCAGAAGAACAATTCAGATCTTTAATAGTAAAAATGATATAAGATTTCCAAAAAGAATACCAGGAGAGCTGGAAAGAAACAAAGTAACAAATAAACAAAGAATCTGATACCCTGAACAGGAATCAAAGAAAAGCCTTGAAGGAGGTTAAAAGATGCAATAATTGAGGTGAAGGCATCAATACTAACTATAAACAGTAGATTAGACCACATGGAAAATAGAATATCACTCTTAGAAGATGACCATTCCAAAAATAAATGCATAGTACATAATTTAGAAAAAAAATAACAGTATAAATTGGACATTGACGAGACTTGGGTCGATTTTAAAAGAGCTAACCTAAGAATAATAGGCATAGAAGAGGGGTTAGAAGTTGAAACTAATACCATCTTTTCAAAGAAGTAATATCAGAGAATTTTCCAAAGATAGAAAGAGAAGTTGAAACACAGATACAGGAAACACACAGAACCCTCTCTAGACAAGACCAAAGAAGAGGTTCACCACACCACATAATAATCAAATTGACTAATGTAGAGGCCAAGGAGAGAATCTTAAAGGCAACAAAAGTAAAAGGCCAAGTGACATTTAGAGGCAAACCGATTAGAATCACTCCAGACTTCCCAAACCAAGTCATGAAAGCCAGGAGGGTCTGGAGCTACATATTCCAAACTCTGGAAGAAAATAACTTGCAGTCAAGATCCTCCTACCCAGAAAAACTATCTCTCAAAATCGATGGGGAAATAAAAACATTCCATGACAAACAGAAACTGAAAGATTTTATGTCTTCCAAACCAGGACTAGAGAAAATACTCAAAGAGATTAACTACAAAGAAGAACAAGAAAACATCAGAACTAGAGAAACAATAATTTCCAGGATGCATGCAACTAAGCAAAGAAGAATAAACATTACCTCAAACAGAAGTTAAAACTCAAAATGTTAGGAGTTAAAAACATCTCTTAATAATCACACTGAAAATAAATGGCCTCAACTTCCCAATAAAAAGACACAAGGTGGCAAAATGGATTACAACACATAATCCGTATATATGCTGCTTGCAAGAAACACACCTGACAAGCAAAGATTCCCACAAACTAAAGGTGAAGGACTGGAGTAAGGTAATATATGCCAATGGAACTCGAAGACAAGCAGGAGTAGCAACTATGATATCAGATAAATTAGACTTCAAGCCTAAGCTTATCAGAAGAGACAAAGCTGCTCATTTTTTACTACTACAAAGAACAATTCACCAAGAGGAAATAACAATAGTCAACATTTATGTCTCAAACATAGGTTCAGCCACTTTCATAAAACAAACTCTGTATTATATAAAGTCACACATGGATCGCAATACAATAATACTAGGAGACTTCCATACTCCTCTCACATCACTAGAATGATCTTCTAGACAAAAAGTCAGTAAAGATGCCTCAGCTCTAAAGAATACCATAAACCAAATGGATCTATTAGACACATACAGAATATTCCACCCAACTATAGCTGTATTCACATTTTTCTCAGCTGCCTACATAACCACCAAAATAGACCATATTCTTGGCCACAAAGTGAGTACTAGCAAATTAGAAAAATGTAACACATTTCCTTGCATTTTTATTAGACCACAATGGAATGAAACAAGAAATCAAGTATAAGAAGAACCAGAGTAACCATGTAAACACATGAAGATTCCTGAACGAGGAATGGGTCTTAGAAGAAGTAAGGGGAGAAATTAAAAAATTCCTAGAAACCAACAAAAACAGAGACACAGCATATGAAAACCTCTGGGACACCTTGAAGGCAGTCCTAAGAGGAAAAATTATATCACTGAGCGCCCACATAAGAAGAACAGAAAATCACCAAATAAATAACCTAATGACACAGATCAAAGCCCTTGAAAAACAAGAAGAGTCTGACCCCAAAGCCAGTAGAAGACAGGAAATTATTAAAATCAGAGTAGAAATTAATGAAGTAGAGAATAAAAAAATACAGAAATCAACAAAATCTAAAGCTGGTTTCTTGAAACAATAAACAAGATACATAAACCATTAGCCAATCTAACCAAAAGAAAGAGAGAATCAACCCAAATTACCAAAATAAGAGATGAAAAAGATGAAATTACCCCCAACAGTGTGGAAATCCAGAGGATCATGAGAAACTACTTTGAAAAACTATACTCAAAAAAAATGGAAAATCTAGAAAATTTGAAGTTTCTAGACTCCTAAATTGAGTCAAGAAGATATAGAAACTTCAACCAACCAATAGCAATCAAAGAGATAGAAACAGCAATAAAGAGTTTACCATCAAACAAATGCCCCAGGCCAGATGACTTTCCAAGTGAATTTTATAAAAACTTTATAGAAGAGCTAATCCCAATACTCCTCAATCTATTCCAGGAAATAGAAATGGGACTCTCCCAAACACATTCTATGAAGCCAACATCACATTAATACCAAAGCCAAACAAAGACAGCTCAAGAAAAGAATCCCCTGCACAGTCTTACTGCCCCTGAGTCCACACGGAGATGATCCGCCCTGATGAAGGCTCACCTAGTGTCCCAGTGAACTTTGACAATGGAGCAACCTGGAGGTCTCCCTGCAGGGCACCTTTCTCCTGTCCTGTCTTCCCCATGGGGCCAGGCACCTGTCCTCCCTGTGGGGCCTGGTTACCTGTCTTTCCTGCAAGGCCCACATCACCTGTCCTCCCTGCAAGACCCGTGCCATCTGTTCTGTCATGTCCCTGGGGCCTGATAATCAGTCCTCCCTGCAGGGGCCACATCACCTGTCATTCCCTTTGGGGACCAGTCACCTGTCCTCCTCGCAAGGCCTGGTTACCTGTCCTCCCTACAGGACCTGCAACACCTGTCCTCCCTGTGGGTCCTGGTCACCTGTTTTCTCCCAAGACCCTTGTCACTTATCCTGTCCTTCCCGTGGAGTCTGCATCATCTGTCCTTCCCGCAAGGCCTGCGTTGCCTGTCCTGTCTTCCTCGTAGGGCCTGCATCGCCTGTTCTCCCTGAAGGGCTTGGTCACCTGTCCTCCCCAAGGGGCCTGGTCACCTGTCCTTCCACAGGGCCTGCGTAACCTGTCCTCCGAAAAGGACCTGGTTCTCTTTGGCCCAGGATGTTCCTTCTGGCAAAGCCCTGTGGTGCTGTGGGGACATCTGTAAGGAACAGCAGATAATAATCAATGGGAAAAAATGTGTAAAGCATTTTAAAAGTTCACACCTAAATCACTAAATTCCAAAAGAGAAATAGATTTTCCCTCTTTCTCTGTACAGCATGATATTTATCTTATCTATACTTAAATATTTCCATTATAATTAATTTAAACCAGATCATGTGGAATCCACAACCCTTGGCCAGTCAGGTCAAGGTAGAGTGACACTAGGCATGGCAAGCACCCTTTACTTCCAGGGTGAGGGGAAACTTATTGTTTATTTCCTTTGTCAGCTGAGAATTCTGTATCCTACTAAAAAGAAATGAAGGCAAATGAAGACATTTTTAGGTGCAAAAAAGCTAGTAAAACACTTCATCTATGAATAGAAGTTGCAAAAAGCAGTTCTAGAAACTTTATCACATTGAGAAGATGAAATCAGATAAGTATGCTCATTTATGGAAAAAGAGAGTGTGGGAAATAGAAATATATGGGTAAATCTAATTATTCTCATTTTTAAACATTAAAAGAAATGTTTAGAGGTAAAATTAGTAACTCTATTGTGGTGTTAATAAAACACTGAAGTAAAATATATATGAAAATAAAACTATAGGGGAAGAGAGGAAAATGGGAATATACTGTGCAGTTTCTTATATGTAAAGTTGCATAATATGATTTACTATGAGAAGTTACAGATCCATATCGTAAATTCTGAAATAATCAGCAATAAACCAGAAATACATGCTAAATAACCTAAAGTGTAGGTCACATGCATCACTAAAAATACTTAACAAATCAAAAATGGCAGTAAAGCATAAAGAAACAAGAGATTAATGGGGCAAATAGAAAAACAAATTATAAACAGTAAGCTTAAACATAACTGGATTGATAATTATGACCTACAAGCAACCTAAAAATCCCACTTAACAGAGAGGGAGTATTATTCTTAATTTTTAAAAATCAAGATCCAACATGGCATGGTGGCCCCTGCCTGTAATCCCAGTACTTGGGAGGCTGAGACAGAAGAATGGTAGTTTTAAGGTCAACCTCATGGACTTAGTAAGATCCTCAGCAACTCTTTCAAAATAAAAATAAAATATGTCTGGGAGTATAGCTCAGAGATAGAATTTTCCTACCAAAAAAACAAATCAAGATCCAAATATATACTTTCAAAATAAATGTTCTTTCATCCTAATGACAAAATTGGTTAAAACTAAAAGGACAGAAAATACGTACCAAAAAACACAAATTGTAAGAGACCTCTAATGACTACATTAATATCCATAAAAGTAAATTTCAAAACAAGAAATATCATGAAGAATCATGAGGGCTATTTTTTAGTAAAATGCAAGGTTAATTTAGAAATAATAGCAATCATATTCATGTGATACTCACTTTCCTATTAACAAACACTAAAATAAAGCAAAAACTCACAAAACTGAAAGTATTAATCACATGCCTAACATTTTAGTTGGATATTTTAATTTCTTTTTTTAGTAATTGATAAAACAGAAAATAAGAATAAATATTGAAAATTAGAATGGCATTATAAAACACTTCAATTCACATTAGTAAAGCAGTTAAAAAAAAAAAAAGTACAGTTCATGCGTTCTTTTTAACTGCAACAGAAGATTTGTCAGCCTGGGCTACGGCTGGGGCCATCGAGCGATCTCAAGGCCAGCTCTATAGTGGCAGGAACTGCACCCTGTGGCCACAAAACTCTACAGGCGGAGGCAGGTATGAAATTTGACAAAGGCAGCTGATGTGGTGGTTCATGCCTGTGATCTCAGTGCTTGAAAGGCTGAGACAGGAGGATCACAGGTTTGAGACCAGCCTCAGCAACTTAGCAAGATTCTGTTCTAAAATTTAAAAAAAATTTTTTTTCAAGGGTTGGGAATAGAGCTCAGAGGCAGAACACCCCTGGTCTCCACCTCCAGTACCAAAAAAGAAAGAAAGAAAAAGAGTAAGAAAGGAAGGGAAGGAAGGAACCTATGAAGGCAAATTTTAATGATAGAAAGTAGTCCAATAATTACCTAGGCCCAGATGTGGGGAGTGTTGGTTGTAAATAGGCTAGAGTGTACACTCTGAGTGATATAAAGTATTTTTAAAGTATTTTATTTGTAATTGAAGCATAGAAATCATTCATACTTATAGGATACAGTGTGACATTTCATTTCAATAGATGTATACAGTGTATAACAATCAAATCTGGGTATCATAATTTGTGATGGTTGTAACACAAGATATTATTATGACTGTTAGTATATATAAACATGTTTTTTGTACTGGGGATGGAATCCAGGAGCATTCTACATCTGAGCTATATCCTGGGCCTTATTTTATTTCTTATTTTGAAACAGAGTCATGCTAAGTTGCTCAGGATCTCACTAAGTTGCTGAGGCTGGCCTCTAACTTGTGATCTTCCTGTCTCATCCTCCAAGTACTAGGTTTATAGGCATGTTCCACTATGCCCGACTTGTTAAATCGTGTTGTACTCTTAAAATGGACCCATTTAATTCCTTGAAAATCATATATCAATAAAACCAATTTTAAAATCTTAATGGAAGGAACGATTTTATTTATTTTGGGGTTGTCTTTATGATCCTGGGTGCACAGCAAGCAATGGTATAATAGAAAATGTAGCAGCCTGAGACAACCCACAGTGTGCACCCTTCCTTCCTCCCCACTCCTTGAGCTCGGAGTGTGGACAACTCTTTGATAAACTGCCTGGATACCCAAAAGGAAAAAATGTTCAAGAGACTTATTTGAAAACTTTTTTAAACCTATACTTTCCTTTAACATTACATGAGATTCTAAAATTGATTTCCATTTTAACTAAAAGTAAGAAAATATATAAATTCGTGATTCATGGATTCCATTATTCATGCTCCTTGGTTCATGGATATTGATGAACCAAAAGGTCAGTTTTCCAAAGCTGGGTGTGATGGTGCATGCCTGTGAGCCTAGTATAGGCTAGGCTGAGACGGGAGGATCAGATTCAGGGACAGCCTCAGCAAGGTAGTGAGACCCTCATCCACTGAGGGAGACGCTTTTCACAATAGAAAAATCAAAGGGCTGGGGGTATGGCCTGGAGGTGAGATGTCCCTTGGTTCAATCCCTACTACCACAATAAATTAGATAAGACAAAGTAAAACAAGACACTGAAAACTGAACCCTCCTCCACAGTCTCTCTGCAACTAGGAAGGAGGCCTGTCGAGCTCTGCAGAGATTCTTTTCTTTAAGAATCTTTGAGCCTGGTGTGGTGGCGCACGCTTGTAATCCCAGCATTTGAGAGGCTGAGACCGGAGGATCCGGGTTCGCGGCCAGCCTCAGCTACCTAGTGAGGCACTCCGCAACTTAGTTGAGACCCTGTTTCAAAATAAAGAATAAAAAATAGGGCTGGAGGTATAGCTCGGAGGTAGAACGCCCCTGAGTTCAATCCCCAGTACCAAAACAAAAAAAAAAAAGAATCTTTGATACATTTATATTACTTTGACAAAATATATATCATTCTTAAAATAGTGTATACCTTTTAGCAGATTCTAATGGACCATTATTTTTTTAGAAACTGGGGATTAAACCCAGAGGCATTCTACCTCCAAACTACATCCCCAGCCTCATGTTTTATTCTTTATTTTGAAACAGGGCTTCCCTAAGTAGCTGAGGCTGGCCGTGAACCTGCAATCCCTCTATCTCAGCCTCCCAAGTACTGGAATTACAAGGGTGCACTACCACTGGACTTCTAATGGACTATCATTGAGAAAAAAGTCAGATGAATCTCATCTTTAAAAACAGATCAAATAGTGTTGTGTGCACAAGTGACTATCTCATTGTGAACCCCACTGTGATGCATGCCTATAGGGCACCAATAAAAAACTGGCACGAGAGGAAAATACCTATTAAATATAAAAAATGAGAGACAAAGACTGTAAGAAAGAGAGCATTAACTCACATCGAATTTTTCCTTTTTGCCATTTCTTTAAAAAAGTTTTGTTGAGAAGAACAGAGATAATAACAAAAAACTTATTTAGGGCTCTAAGAAAACGAATGTCTGCCTTACCCCCACGCGGCATCTGCTCTCTGGCACCGCAGAACTCTGGTTTGAAATGGGATTAGCTGATGTGCTCCATTGTTCTTCTCCACACTGAACATCTAGGGTGTTGGTTTTTTTTTTTTTTTTTCCTTTTTTGCTAGCTTTCAAACAATTTCAAGGTGATTATATTGTCTAGTGGACGTACTGCAGAGAAAAGAGATGTGTGAATTGTGCTTCCTCTGGCTGGCAATCAGAACGATTGTCAGTCTTTTTAGAAGGCATTAATACTCTGCATGGTAAACCCCTGGCACTTATCTGCACAAAGCAGAAATATTCTTAGAAACAAGTGAATACAATTTATTAACAATTCCACTGCCACGTAAGTTTACCCTTTTCACAAATACTCAAATTCTTCATATTATAATAGGTATGAAGAAAAAGTGGTAGCATAATAAAAAAATCATATAGACCCAAGGAAAGGCTGTCTAAGATTCAAGGGGCTCATACCAGCATGCTTTACTTTGGGGGTTCTGCCCCTTGACCACACTCCCTTTCTATCCCTCTGGCTTCCTGTACCTGCTGGACAGTGCGTAGAATACCAAGGGCACACTGATCACCCCGCACTTCTCTTCCAGGTCTGCTCTTTGATCTGTGGACATTGGAGCTATGAGGTCTGTTTTCCCAAGTCCTATGTGCATGGGAGCTGATCTTAAAACTCAAGACAATATCAAATAAAAAGAAAGAGCCTCCAGCTGGGAGTGGTGGCACAGGCCCCTAATTCCAGTGCTTGGGAGGCTAAAACACAAGGATTGCAGGTTTAAGGCCAGCAGTTTAGCAAGATCCTCAGCTACCTAGTGAAACCCTGTCTCAAAATAAAAAATAATAAGGAGTTGGACTTTTAATTCTGAGATAAACATCCTGGGTTCAGTTCCCAGTACAGAAAGAAGAAGGGAGAAAGGAAGAGAGGAGGGAAGAAGGGAGGATAGAAGGAAGGAAGGAAGGAAGGAAGGAAGGAAGGAAGGAAGGAAGGAAGGAAGGGAGAGAGGGAGGGAGGGAGGGAGGAAGGAAAGGCTTCACATGGGTGAGAGAAGATTCTCTGTTCTATGTTTTCCGAATTCACCAGGGTCCCCGGAACCAATGCTATGTAAGGTAGCAAGCTAGACATTAGCAGCTGGGGTCGGCTGGTACTGACAAGAAATTTACCTGCAGGCCTAGCTCACCTTGACCACCTCCCCTGTGGGAAGGGGGCAGAGAAACAACTCAGGGCCACTAAGGTGCAATGAGCAAAGGGCAGTCAACCACCTAAATGTAGTAGGTATAAAGTAGGTATCCAAAGGGACTATTAGACACAACACATGGAAGACTCCACACCACCTTCCATACCTGGAAACAGACTGCTTCCGAGCTCATCTCTTGGGTGTAACCCCTTGCCCTAGGCCACCTTGCCATTCCTGAGAATGTCCGGTTCCAAATGCCTTCCCTGGAGTGTGACCCTTTCCCCTCTCTTCATGGCCTTCCTCATACAGTGCCTGCACTTCTCTAAATAAATCTTCTGTGTTCCCCTTTTGTGCTTCCTGTTTGAATGCCTGCTAAGCAGATAAGCAAGAACTAAGGTTGAGTGGAATAATTTTGAAATCTCCCCCCCATAACACTTACCTATGCTGTAATTGTTTAATCCAGAGAAGAAGATGAGTATTCAATAGGACTTTGATTTCTTATTAGGTATGGATGAGAGTAGACTTTTCAACATGTCCAAATTCTATGGCATTAACCTCCTCTAAGACATGGTGGAGCCTTGTCCAACTCTCCCCAAGGAAGGCCTTCTGACATAGGTCTATAGAAAGCCCTTTCCCTCAGCATCTTATATTCAGCCCTCCTGCGATAGAAACTTATTTTAATTGCAATAAACAGCTTTAGCTCATCTGTGTCACATACACAAACAAATTGGAGGGAAATATTGAATGAATGAGTATAAATGCTATTCTGAATTATGTCAGAATCCTCTTAATAAGGTTTCTGAAGGAGTGACTATGTTAGGTACCTAGTAACACTGAAAAGAAAGTGAGCTTTATAGAAATACATTCATTAACAATGGTTTATAGCTGGGCGTGATGATATAACCTTGTAATATCAGTACTTTGGAGGTTGAGATAGGAGGATTGCAGGTTCAAAGCTAGCCTCAACAACTTTGCAAGATCCTCAGCAACTCAGCTAGATCCTGTTTCAAAATAAAAAGAATAGAAAGGGCCAGGGATGAAGCTTAGAGGTAGAATGCCTCTGGATTCAATCCTTAGTGCCAAAAAAAAAGTTTTTAAAAATAGTCATATATATAGGCTAAACAATCATAATATTATTTAATAATATTTTACATATCATGTTTATCTAACTAAATTAATATTCATTCTGAGAATAGTCATTTGAGAGATCTTGTCTCTTAGCTGCCTGGTTAATCTTTGATGTATCTATGTTCATCTTAACCTGGAAAAACCAAGTTACAAGATGCCAAATCCCTAGCATAAAACAACACAGGTACCAAACAGATAGGGAAGAATTTTCCATGCAGACTTAGTTTGATGCAAACCCGGACTAGGAATAAAACTGATAATGTGAGTTGAGGACAACACATGTAATTAACATTCTGACTTGTTTAGGAGACTTATAGAAAAGAATGCCCTGTTATTAGCATACAATTGTCATTTCATATTTATTTTAACCACGGTAATAATTACTGATGAAATGATGCAGTATAATGAGATGGATAAATTACAAGAGATCAGTGTTGTGTAATTAAAGAAAGCTAAATAAATGAATATGATTGGAGCCAGATATCTAAAATGAATAACTCTAAATTGAACTACTAATGCATAATATAATAGTGCATTTATGAAATGATATGCAATAGATAATACAATGATACAGTGATATAATAATGTAATATGTATCATGATAATTCCTGAGCACATCCTAAATGCCCCTCATGCTGAGCTGTAGTTTGGGCCACCGTCCCCCAAAAGCCTAGTTGTTGGCTTTAGTCCCATCCCTGGCACTGTTGGGAGCCAAGCTGGCAGAAACTTGCAGATGCAGGGCCTGGCGTGAGGATGTCTGGTCCATGGATTGTGACTTGGAATGGAATAGTAAAATCTCAGCTGCTCCTCCTCTTTCTTTTCCTTTGCTCTGACCCTGGCGTGAGGGCTTCCTCTGCACCATGCATCTGCCAAGACATGCTGCCTCTCTACAGGTCCCAAAGTCGTGGGCAAACTCACCGTGACTGAGACTTCTAAAAGTGTGGTCCAGAATAAACCTCATGAGTTGATTGACAATACGCTCATGACCTCAATGTTTGCTATACCTAAAAGCTGACTGAAACATAGAGTAACTTCTTACATTAACATAATAATTATATGAGACATTATTTATTTATTTATTTGTGGTACCAGGAATAGGGGGATAACCTTGAGCTATACCCTGAGCCTGATATTTATGTTTTTGAAATGCTCTAAGTTTCTAAGACTAGACTCGAACCTGTGATCCTCCTTCATCCTAAGTACTGGAATTACAGGTATGCTCCTCCATGCACGGGACCCAGTCTTGGGCATCTCAAATCCTTCAGTCCCCCCTCCTCCCCGTATGCCTCAAATTCCTGCCCATAGCAGTCTCTGTGATATTCTGTGACATCCCTCTGTGGGGAAAGCCCTGAACACTGACCATGACTGTGTTATTTTGTTAGTTGTATGATGTATGTGATTGCTAGAAGCTAGAACATCTTCTTAAAAGTTAATTGGTCATATAGGGCAATGGATATAGATTTCCTGTATGATATTCAAGGATAAAAGCCATCATATTCTTAACTTAATTAAGTTTGGTTTTATTTCCATCCACCAGGTTGATAAGAAATCTCAGACTTGTCTCATAAAACTCTCTATGGAGGTCAAATTCAGGTAGAATATAAATAGGGAGCAGATAGTAATTCTACCACATACCCTAGGGCAAGGTATCTCAAAATTCTATAAACAGGTCTTTGGAGGAGATATCTTTCCAATTCTTTTCATCTACTACTGCATAGACAACAAAAAAGATGAATATCCAGCAAATAATTTAGCTATGGAAATTTAAGGTGCTAAGGGACCAGATTAAGTTAGCATGAAAAAAGGCATAAAAGATGTTAAATTATAAATGAGTTTGGGTGGGTTGTATATTGAAGACATCTCCATCCTGCCTCTTCTGTCCTTCTTTCTTTCTTTCTTTCTTTCTTTTTTTTTTTTTTTTTTTGCGGTACTGGGGATTGAACTCAGGGGCATTCTACCTCCGAGCTATACCCTCAGCCCTATTTTTTATTGTTTATTTTGAAAACGAGTCTCACTAAGTTGCAGAGTGCCTCACTAGATAGCTGAGGCTGGCCGTGAACCCAGATCCTCCGGTCTCAGCCTTCTGAATGCTGGGATTACAAGTGTGCGCCACCACACCCGGCTCTTCTTTCTTTTATTTCCTTTTGTCCTTCTCTAATTCCTTCCTTCCTTCCCTCCTTCCTTCCTTCCTTTCTCCAACATGACTGATTCAATACCTTATCTTTGTCTAACATCATTAAAGGCACTGGATACAAAACAGAAAATCAAACAAAACCTTTGCTTCGAGTGTTTCTGAACATTATAGACACAATGATAGAACATAAGTTATCAAACCAAAGCAGTAACAGGGCTTGGTTGCTGAGGAGGTGTCCTGGGGGTGTGGCCTTATCATTATATATGGGGAAATCAGATGAAAGAGGAGAAGATGGGTGGAATGAGATTGGAGAGGGAGGGCAGAAGCAGAGCACATGGAGCCTCCTGACAATGACGACATTTTTTCTTCTGCATATGTCTCATTTGAGATTGCCTAGTAAATGCTCACAGAGAAGCATCCAGTCTCCTGTGGATGAGTCTACATCAGGGAAGAAGGATCTGCTTGTGCCTAGGTGTTGAAGGAGGGGCCACAAATCAAAACTGATTCTTAGCACCTCTGGTAAGAATCATTTTGCATTTTGAACAGGTTTACCAGGTGATCCTTATGACATTAAAGTTTGGGATGCATGAATTTAGAGATTAGGTCAAGAGCAGGGAAAGTATTGAAGTTCTCCAAGAAGAGAATGGTTATGGAGCAAAAAGATCAGAGACACATGTGTCCTCCTTGCAGAGGTATGGAGCTTTGCACGGCAGCAGACAGGATCCGGGGCTAGGAGCAGGCGGCTACAGGTGGCTCAGAGGGCTCATCAGAAGGAAAGGCCTAGCTGGCAAGGATATGTCAAGCCAGGGGACCACTGAGAGGAAACAATGAGTCCATACTGAGCTTCATATCCATAGAAGTCGAGAGGAAACAAACATTGCATTCTTGGAGGGAACAATGAACACAGAAACAGCTGAGATAGTTAGACATTGTGGTCCAAACCAGTAATCCCAGTACTTGGGAGGCTGAGATAGAAGGCTTGCAGATTTGATGCCAGCCTCAACAACCTCAACAACTTAGACAGCCATGTTTCAAAATAAAAAGTGAAAAATATGGGGACTGGGTTGTAGCTTGGAGGTAGAATGCCCCTGGGTTCAGTCCCCAGTACAAAAAAAAAAAAGCTTATATAAATAGGTTATCAATAACCTGTGGAAATTACACATTTTTGCACAATTAATTGGATCAGCATTTCATATTTTCTAAACTTTCTTTTTTCTTTTTGTATTAGAGATCAAACCAAGGGGACATTTTACTTCTAAGCTATACCCCCATCCCTACTTCATTTTTTATTTTGAAAGGGCCTCATTAAATTGCTGAGAGTCTCCTTAAGTTTCTGAGGCTGTCTTCAAACCTGTAATTCAGCCTCCTAAGTACTGGGATTACAGGCATGGCCCACCTGCCTGGCACTGGAATTTTCTTATACTTAAGATTTTCTTTAAAATAAAAATCATTTGATAAATGTATGCTTTATTTACATACGAATGCTTGCTATTCATGTACTTGTCCATGATTTGTATGAAATGACATACATTACTTGGCAAAAACGAGTTCCTTGTTACATTTCAGCAAAAAGCAATAAATAAAAATTTCTTTGTAGTTTATTGACTTTATAAAAGAAAGGCAAAAGTTATATTCTGTGCATTTTGTTTTTACTCAAGACAATGAATTTACATTATAAAGGATAGTTTTGTATTATGCGGAACACTGATTTAGTATGAATAGACACCCCGTATCGATATCCTCTGCATCAGAGTGTCCCTGGAACAATCTCTACTCTGGAGCTGAAATGACACATTATGAGCAACCACATGGTAAATCTCATCTGACCTAAGTATTCATGTATCTGGGTATAAATATAGGCACATGATGTATTTTATATATATGCACATATATACATGTATATAAATGCACATATACTTGTATATGAAAATAACTACATACACATACATATATAATTATATATGATTACATACATATTTTTGACATGCAGAAAGTTTGACAATGACTATTGAGTATGAAAAGAAAATTTCTCTGTGAAGATACCAAAAAAAAAAAAAAAAAAAAAAGTAGATGAGAGATAAAAGTATTTGTTTGTGCCAAGAAGAAAAATGTGACTTGTTTTGGCACATGACTCATGAAAATAGGTTTAGGACACTGAGAGGCTGAATATGAAAACACCTAATGACCAGATCATAAGCCAGGCGCACACCTTTAATCCCAAAATTTGGGCGACAGGCAAGAGGATCACAGGTTCAAGGCCAGCCTTAGCAATTTCATGAGACTCTTGGCAACTTAGAGAGACTCTGCTTCAAAATGAAAATTTAAAAAGTGCTGGAGTATAGCTCAGAAATAGTCCTTGGTTCAATTTCCAGCACAACAAAATATAAAAAAAATAAGACCAGATCACATTCTACAACCTTTGCCAGCTGGTCAAGAAACCAACTCACAAACCTTCACAGCAATAGGTCCAGAAGCTAGGTCTTGGTCAATGACTGCAGCCTTCCATGTTTTTTGCCTTATCTTCCTTTTTTCCTTATTTTTGGGGAAGTGGGGATAGGTACTGGGGATTGAACCCAGGGGATTCTACCTCTGAGCTATACTCCCAACTATATTTTATTTTTTATTCATTTCTGGTTTTTTTTTTACTAATAACAGTATAATCTCAGATTATTTTTAATATTTGGATTAGGTTTACTCTTATTTCTTTCTATTTATTCTACATGTTTTTCATAAACGTAACTCAAAATTTCAGACCAAATAACAAAAATACAGATCCAGCTAGTCTCGAAAAGACAGCGCAAGATAATTAGATTAGACTGAAGGGCTTAGAGTTCTCAGAATACTCTCCCATGCTTCAAGATGTTCCAGGTAATACTGGAAAAGCAAAATAATGTTTCAATGACTCATAAACAGTAAAACAAAATAATACATCTCTATAAAGAATCCAATTACTTAGGTTTAAAGCAATGCTTGACGGCTCAAGCTGTGTTTTTGTAATTGCAAAGATGATAACTGCTAAGATAATTATATTAAACCAACAATTGAGGCCAACAACAACATAGAAACAATCTGTCCTAAAGAGTAGGTCATTAAAAATCACTTTCCTTTTGTAATTTCAATGTGATTGGAATTGCCATTTTGGACATATGAAGTTCATTTGGTATTGTGACTACAGGAACCTAAGAGTGAAAAAGCCTGCCCTTATCGAGGAAGTGACATTGTGAAAATATACAATGCCATCCAGATAGGTCACGCCAGTGAAGAGGCATGAGAAAATGTGCTGAGAGATGAGCATGGTGGCGCATATCTCTGAGTTCAATCCGCAGTACCAAAAAGACGAAAGAAAATGAAAATGTGCTTAAGATGTCTGAGTGATATATTAAAATGAGAATCTGTTACATCATTACTCCAACACATATGTCTTTATTTGGACACCTTTTATAATATGATGTTTAATCTCTTTCTCTCAAATAGCTCTGACCACGTATCCTAACATTTTGAACCTCAATACTCACATCATTCTCTTGGATTTCTCAAAGAATGATTTTAAAGAAAAAGAAAAATCTTGAAGTTTCAATAATACATCACAAAATGGGCATTTGAAAATTGTATTGCTAAATTGAAATGTATGAATTCTTTTATTTTTTTTTATTTTTTATTTTTTGTGGTACTGGGGATTGAACTCAGGGGCATTCTACCTCCGAGCTATACCCCCAGCCCTATTTTTTATTCTTTATTTTGAAACCGAGTCTCACTAAGTTGCGGAATGCCTCCCTAGGTAGCTGAGGCTGGCCGCGAACCCGGATCCTCCGGTCTCAGCCTCCCGAATGCTGGGATTACAAGCGTGCGCCACCACGCCCGGCTTTGAATTCTTTTAAGGATAAATCTGACCTAAATTCTGTTAGTCTAAGTAAAGTAAATTTGAAATTAAAGTAAATTTGATAGTCACAGTTTTAGGTATTATTATATATTTTGCCTGGATATTAAAATTTGCTCATTTTTTATAGAATTTCCTATAAATTAGAAATGTTGTAAAAGCCAAGAGATTGGAAGTATACATTTGCAACTGTATCTAGTATATTTTTAAATATTAAATTATGGAGACATTTTATTCAAATTTTTTATTGGTGCATTGTAGTTATACATCTTAATTTGGTACACGCTGGTAGGTACATACATGCACACAGCCCTCATATGATCCGCTTTCTCCCTAGCTTCCACATATTAGGGAGAGCATATGATTTTTTACTTTTTGTGACTGACTAATTTCATTTAGCATAATGCTTTCCAGTTTCATCAATTTCCCTGAAAATGACATGATTTTGTTCTTCTTTATGGCTGAGTGAAATTCCATTGTGTACATATCCCATAGTTTTGTAATCCATTCATCTGTTGATAGACATCTTGCCTGGTTCCATAGCTTGACAATTCTGAATTGTGCAGCTATAAACATAGGCATGCATTAGTTCAGTACTTTGGTTTCCATTCTTTTGGGTAGATACCCAGAAGTGGTATTGCTGGATCACATGGTAGGTTCATTCCCATTCTTCTGAGGATTCTCCATACTTTTTCCAAAAGTGGTTGCACTAATTTGCAATCCCACCAATAATTTAATAGAGTTCCCACCTCCCTACATCCTCACCAACATTTTGTTGTTGTTTGTGTTTTAATGATTGCCATTCTAATTGAGGTTAGGTGAAATCTCAGGGTAATTTTGTTTTGCATCTCTTTGATTACTAATGATGTGGAACATTTCCTCATACATTTATTGACCATTTGTATTTCTTCTTTTGTGAAGTGTCCATTTAGTTCACTTGCCCATTTTTTGATTTGGTTATTTGTTTTCTTAATGTTGAGTTTCTTTAGTTCTCAGTATATTCTAGGTATTAGTCCTCTATTGGAGAAGTAGCTGGCAAAAATCTTCTCCCTCTCTTGAGGTTCTTGATAGTTTCTTTTGCTGCACGGAAGCTCTTTGGTTTAATGAAATACCATATATTGATATTCCTTTGAATTTCTTGTGTCTTATTGAGAAAGTTTTTATCTGTGCCTATGTGTTGAAGTATTGAACCTGTACCTTCTTCAAGTAGCTGCAAGGTTTCTGGTCTGATTTCCAAGTCTTTGATGCATCTTGAATTGACTCTTGTGCAGGGTAAGAAACTGTGATTTATTTCCATTTTTCTGCATATAGTTAACCAGTTTTGCCAACACCATTTGTTGAAGAGGCTATCTTTTTTTTCCAGTGTGTTTTTGGCCCCTTTGTCAAAAATAAATTGGGCTGTAATTGTATGGATTTATTTCTGAGTCTTCTATTCTGCTCCCTTGGTCTATGTGTTTGTTTTTGTGCCAATACCATGCTGTTTTAATTACTATGGCTTTGTAGTATCTTTCATGCTCTTGGATAGGCAGAATCAGTATCATCAAAATGTCCCTTCTTCCAAAAGTTATCTACAGATTCACTGTGATACTCATTAAATTACCAAGATCATTCCTCACAGACATAGAAAAATCAGTCCTTAAATTCATTTAGAACATCAAAAAACCCAGAATAGACAAAGCAGTTCTCAGCAACAAGAACCATGCAGGAGGCATCACAATATCTGACTTCAAACTGTATTTAGTATTATTTAAAAGAAAATTTGGTCAATCCTCAGGATATTTAATGACACATATGATTTATCACTTTAGTCACTGTATTTATCAATAAAATGAACTTGGTGATATTTCTACTATTGCTTTTACAGGAAAACAATTGTTTGAAAGCTTCATAAAGTAAGAATATAAGGGTTGTCTGAACAGAGGAAGTTCACCATGTGGTCTAATAATTATTAAAGGCATTTTTAGTTTTAACAATTTACTGGATTAGCTTTCAGAAAGTCAAGGAAGCAATTCACTGTCATAAATGAAAACAAAGTATAAAATACTGATTTTCACTGTATTGTTAGACTTGTATAGTTCTGTCATGTTTCATACATTTCATCAAATTGACAAATTATTGTTTGAATAGTCAACAATTTAATTTTAGTGGTTTTATTTTTTTTTAAAAAAAGATGTCTTTAAAAAATAGTTTACTAGTGCATTTCAATTATACATCATAGTGAGGTTCAATGTCATAGAAACTTTAAGATCCTAACATACATATATCCTTACACGATATAATGTAAGGACTTATTGTAGATGCTGAAGCAAAGACCATGTGTCTAGGAATGAACCCTTTCATAGCAATGCGGGCCTGCTAGACAGCCCAGCAGGTCAGAAAATAAGTTTTCCTTTGTGAAACTTTTATTTTGAATTCGTGTTGTCACTGGACATCTGTAGAAGTCAATCTGATAAGTTTCTTGGTCTCCAAAGCTAAGCCCTTGGCTGATATCTGTATAAGAAAAGAATAACCTTTCACAAGTAAAATTCTGTTATTACTGTAATGTTACGAGGTTTAGTATTTATTGCCTTTAATTTATTCTCTTTGGGCAAAGATTTTAATTTAATGCAAAAATTAAAAAGCTGTATTTGTATTTCCATTGCAAACCTAGCTCAGAAAAAAGAGGTCTCACTAATAACCTCCATCAGTTATTTCTTTAACATGTAACTGTCCTTTGCAACAGACATACTATATGTCTCTTGGTTAATTTCTTTGCTAATTCTCCTTTCTGTGTCCCAAGCACTAAAATGGTTTAAATCTTTGGCACATGCTTACAGAGCACTTTCAATAGTGGAAGAAGATGCCAGGCAGACAATAGCACCAGATTGCTAAAGATTTTTATAAGAGGTGATGTAAAGCCATTAGACATGAGCTATCACTGGCCAGTTAATCATTAGTTTCTCAAATAATTAATATTATTTTTACTCATTTCCCAATCACAGTATAGGGTCTAGATCTAATAAAATTTATGAGATTAGATGAAGGCTTATAAATAATTACTCCTAGTTGTTCTAAGTTTTAAAAGTAAGAAACATACATAAACAGTATTTATTATATATCTAAAATATGCTACAGCAGTAGAAGTTTTTTATGTAACTTATTTATGTATTTTATTTTTTGGAACTGGGGGTTGAACTCAGGGACATCTGACCTCCAAGCTATTCCCCTAGCTCACTTTATGTTTTTATTTAGAAACAAAGTCTTGTTCAACTGCTGAGGGTCACACTAAATTGCCAAGGCTGGTCTTGAAACTGCAATCCTTCTGTATCAGCCTCCCAAGTACTAAGCTCACTGGTGCGCACCAAAATACCTGACTTATGCCATTTATATTTTATAGCCACCATTACAAAGAAGTATCTTTATCACTTTTTTATGGTGGAAGAAATTGAGGCTCAGCAACAATATCTAATTTCTTAAGCCAAAGTCACAATTTAGTTACTTCTGATTTGAACAAATGATTGTCTATGGGCCCCAATTTAAACTGACCTCCAATCAAAAAAGCTAGAGAGAAAATAGGAAATGAAAGCTACTTTCAAATAAATGAGAAGAGAGATCAGTAGAATAGTAGAAAGGAACTGGGAAAGCTGGGCATGGTAGCACACGCTTGTAATCCCAGCATTCGGGAGGCTGAGACGGGAGGATCCGGGTTCCCGGCCAGCCTCAGCTACCTAGTAAGGCCCTTTGCAACTTAGTGAGACCTGGTTTCAAAATAAAGAATAAAAAATAGGGCTGGGGGTATAGCTTGGAGGTAGAATGCCCCTGAGCTCAATCCTCAGTACTGCAAAAAAAAAAAAAAAAAAAAAAAAAAAAAAAAAAAAAAAAAAAAAAAAAAAAAAAAAAAAAAAAGGAAAGGAATTGGGAGAAGGAGGTAGGGAGTAGAAAAGGAGGCTTAAGTTCAAATAATGCTCTGTCTGTATATGAAGTTATCACTTCCAATCTCAGTAAATGTGTGGGGAGAGGGAGAGCTGGGAATGAGGAGGGAAATACAAGTGCTGTGTGCATATGTACTTGTATCACTTTAAAATTTACTGTGATGTATAAATACAGTGCACCAAGTATAAAAATACAAAATTTTTAAAAGTACAAAATGAAATGTACTTTTTGAGGAAAAAATATATATTTATTTATGTAAATTTATTTATAAAATTTATTAATTTATTTATAAAATTTAAAAATAAAAAAGTATAAATTTATTTATAAAATTTAAAAATAAACAATTATAAATTTTATTTATTTATATAATTATATATATGTATTTTTTCCCTTTCTCTCTCTCTCTTTAATTTTTCCAGTATTCCCTTTATCTATTTAGGCACCAATGTTAGATGCACATATATTTATAACTGTTGCATCTTCCTGATGAATTGACCCTTTCACACTGTGTAATCTCCTCCTTTGTTTTGTGTAATGGCTTGGCATAGCATCTATTTTGTGTGGCTTCTTCTGCTCCATTTTCTCCATTTTTGTTACCATTCACTATATATATATATATATTTATAAAATTATATATATATTTATAAAATTATATATATATATATATATATATATATATATATATATATATATATATATATATATATATATATATGGAGAGAGAGAGAGAATAGTTGGGTAGTGTTTCTGCTTTGGAGGGGCAATTTGAAATTACTAATATAGACATACATGTGCTATGCCATTCCATTCTTACACTATTCTACTCCATTCTTACACCGTGCTGTGTCTAAAATGACCTCTCAAGCCGGGCGTGGTGGCACACGCTTGTAATCCCAGCATTTGGGAGGCTGAGACCGGAGGATCCAGGTTCGTAGCCAGCCTCAGCTACCTAGTGAGGCACTCCGCAACTTAGTGAGACCCGGTTTCAAAATTAAGAATAAAAAATAGGACTGGGGGTATAGCTCGGTGGTAGAATGCCCCTGAGTTCAATTCCCAGTACCACAAAATAAATAAATAAGTAAAATAAAATGACCTCTCACATCTACAGCAACATCCCTCTCCCAACCCCAGTCTACAGCCACTGCCTGTCCTTGCAGTATTTGTACTCTCATGGGTTTCTTCAAATTGAAGACCTTTAACTTTTCTCTCTAGATCTTATGCTTCTTTTCTGGACCAAACTCATCTCCTGTTGACTCTTGATTTTTTGGAACAATGTTTAGTGGTCCCATCCTTGTTGCTGTGAACTGAGAAGCTGGATTCTCCACTGCCAGACAGACTGTGGTCCAGGAGGTGACAGGTGAGCATGCTGATGGAGAGTGAGATGACCTGCCAGAAATGTTTGGAGTCTTCAGCACAAAATGAAAGCTCTCTCCTTTTTCTCCATGTATTCATAGTTTTTATTGCATTGTGATTAGAAAAAGAGACTCGACATGATTCCAACCTGCTAAATTTATGAAGATGTGCTCTCTGACCTAACACAGGATATGCCCTTGAGAATGTATGTATGCTGTTGTCATTGGGTGAAGTATTCAGAATAAGTTTAATGAAATGTTCTAAATAGTTCAAATTGAATAATGGGTCCAATCCAAGGTTCTCTTGGGGCCAATTGATGTGTAGTGCCGTCGAAGTCTTCTGTTTCCTTATCAATGGTCTGCAGGTTATTTCACCCATTATTAAAAGTGGGGTATGAAAGTCTCCTATTATGTTATTTGTTTTTTTTCCAGTATTCCCTTTATCTATTTGGGCACCAATGTTAGATGCACATATATTAATAATTGTTGCATCTTCCCGATGAATTGACCCTTTCACACTGTGTAATCTCCTCCTTTGTTTTGTGTAAGGGCTTGGCATAGCATCTATTCTGTGTGGCCCCCTCTGCTCCATTTTCTCCATTTTTGTTACCATTCACATAAAGAAGCCTTTTTGGTTTTTTGCCTTCTGCTTATGTTAACATTTAAATATAAAAAGACACATAGCATATGGTTAATCCATTCATCCCCTCCGTACATTTGATTAAAGAACAACTTTTATATTGAAAGAACAAATAGGGAAGAATTGATGAGGAATGGCCAATTCCTGTCATTTTAAGTCGTTTTCTGCACACCTAGTTTTATTTCCCCCCTCCCTCTTTTACTGCACTTCTTTGTGTTTTACTGAGCTTGAATTGACATGCTTTGACTCTCTTCTCATTTTCTTTTATATATCTGCTACAGGAATTTTCTTTGTAATTACCAGAGGAATTACATAAAACATGTTATAGATATAAAAAATAAACTATTTTAAATTGATAACTTTAATCCCATACAAAAACTTTACTTTTTTACATCTCCATCATCTGATTTTATACTTCACTACAAATTAAATCTTTCTTATAATTTCTATTTACCTCATTTTATACTTACAAGTACTTTTCTGCTTTTATCTTTTCCATTTTATGCCAGAATTAAAAGCAATTTACATATCACATTACAGTATTACAAGAGTCTGTACTTGTCTACATATTAACCTATATCAGTGAGCTTCATATTTTCTTATGCCTTTGTGTTACTGTCTAGGATATTTTTATTTTAACTTGAATGGCTTACTTTAGTATTTCTTCTAAGGAAGACTGGTAGTGATAGACTTTCTTAGGTTTTGTTTATTGGACATGGTATTATTTCTTCTTCATTTTGTATTGATGCATATGAATCCTATAATAATGGGTCTCGGTGTGTCTGTGCACATATATACATATATATATGACATACTTTTATCATCCCTACGCCTACCACTCACTCTTAGTCTCCCTTTCCCATTCTACTGATTCCATTCCTCTTCTGTAATCATCTCTCTTCTATTTCATTTTATCTTTTTCCTTTAGATCATACATGAGAGAAAATATGCAATACTTGTCTTTCTAAGTCTGGCTTATTCTGCTTAACTTGATACTCTTCACTTCCATTAATTTTCTTGCAAATAATTTGAATTTGTTCTTCTTTATGATACACCATTGTAGTTATACCATTATACTTACGCTATTGTGTATAAACCACACTTTCTTTATCCACTCATCAGTTGATTTCATAACAGCCATTGTGAATTGTGCTACTATAAACGTAGACATGCAGTTATCTCTATGGTATGATGACTTTAATTCCTTTGGCCTAGCTGGATCATAGTAGTTCTATTTTTAGTTCTTGAGGGACTTCCACAATGAGTTCCATAAAGACTGTAATACTTTATATTCTCATGAACACTACAGGGGTTATATAATATAAGGGTTCCTTTCCCTGTATCCTCGCCGGCACTTACTGATTTTTGTATGCTTGCGTATAACAATTCTGACTGGGGTTAGAATCTCAATGTTGTTTTGATTTGTCCTTCCCTAATGGTTAAAGTTGTTGAACATTTTGTTCATATAATTATTGGTCGTTTGTACTTTTTCTTTTCAGAAGTGCCCATTAGTTGGGTTATTTGTTTTATTAGTGTTAATTTTTTTTAGTTATTTATATATTCTGGATATTAATCATCTTTGAGAAGAGAAGCTGGAAAACATTTTCTACCATTCTGTAGGCTCTCTCTTCATTCTGCTAATTTTTTGGGGGGGTACTGGGGATTGAACTCAGGGGCATTCTATCTCCAAGCTATACCCCCAGTCCTACTTTTTATTCTTCATTTTGAAACAGTAGCTCACTAAGTTGCGGAGTGCCTCACTAGGTAGCTGAGGCTGGCTGAGAACCCCAATCCTCCGGTCTCAGCCTCCCAAATGCTGGGATTACAAGCGTGTGCCAACACGCCCGGCTCATTCTGTTAATTATTTTGATTGCTGTGTGGGAGATTTTTAGTTTGAAGGAATCCCACTTGTTGGTTCTTGCTGTTATTTCCTGAGTAACTGGAACCCTATTCAGGAAATTGTTACTTGTTTGTGGCTATATGTTGAAATGTTTCCCTTGTTTTCTTCTAGCAATTTCAAAGTTTCAGTTCCTATACTTAGGTCTTTGATCCATTTTGAATTGATTCTTTTACAGGGTGAGAGTTGGGATCCACTCTCTATCTTCCATAATTTTCTGAGCACTCTGTCAAAAAGGCTATCCTTTCTCTTTTCTTGGCACTTTTGTCAAGAATCCTGATGTCTCTGTGTCTCCTGTTCTGTTCCATTGGTCTATGTGTCAATTTTACGTCAGTACCATGTTTTCTTCAAAAGCAAGCTTTGTCAAATGCAATATTCTTGCTGGTATTGACCCCCTTTGGGAACTCTTTTTTTTTTTTTTTTTTCTTTTTAATTTTAGAATCAAAACCATGGCCTGTACATGAGCACTCTCCTACTGAGTTACAAATCCTACCCCTCAACATTTTTCTTACATTATCCCTCTCTCTTCTGGTCTGTAATGTGTCTGCTGAGGAAACCACGTGTAATCTGTGGAAGCTCTTTTTCACAGAACATGTTTTTTTTGTTTTTTTTTTTTTTTTGACAAGAATGAGACTTTAATCAGTTTTAAGTGGAGTTTATAGTTTTTCTTTTGCCACTTTCAAGGTTCTGTATGTCTCACTCTTAGGGTTCTACCTCATTTGGAATTGTTGGACTAATCTAGCTGGCTGTTTCCCTACCTAGATTTTGGAGACTTTCAATTATTCTTTTTATTATTTTATTAAATTTTTATTGGTGCATTGTAATCATACATCTTTGTTAGGTACAAGCTGGTAAAGGCATACATGCACACATCTCTCATTTAACCCTTCCTTAATTCCTGCCCCATTCCCTCACCCTCCCTCCTTCTCCTGCTCAGCTTAGTGATTGACTTTGATATGTTTACGAAAATACATCATGTGTATTAGGGTGTTTCCCTCTTCTCACATCACCATCAGTTAAGTCACCTTTTTTGCTTATCTAAGATTTTTCCTTTTTCGTCTAGAGTCCCTCTTATGTCCTACTTTCTCCCTAGCTTCCACATATTAGAGAGAGCATACGATTTTTGTACTTTTTGTGACTGACTCAATCATTCTTTTTAAAAATAAACTCTCTGTCCACTTTTCTCTATATTTTCCTTCTCTGATTCCCGTAATGTGTATATTGGCATCCTGTAAGTTCCTAAAGTGTTTTAATTTTCCACTACTTTTTTTCTTTCTATTCCTTTGACTCAGTAATTTCAAATGACCTGCCTTCAACTTCATTGAGTTTTTCCTCCTGCTTAACCAAGTCTGAGTTTAAATCTCTTTAAATCTCTCTAGATCATTTTTTTCTATTAAGCTATGTATTCTTCAGCTCATTTTTAAATTTTCTTTATACTTTGTATCTCTTTGTTGATCTCTTGTGTTGTTCAGATATTATTTCCCCATTTTTTTTAGTGTCTGTATGTCTCCTGTAAACCACTGATCATTTTTAAAATGGTTATTTTAAATTATTCCTCAGGTAATTAATAGTTTTCCATTTTAAAGGTTAGTTTTCAGATTTGTTTTTCCTATTGTTAGGCTAATTTTTCTTGTTTCTCCTTAGGCCTTATTTTTTCAGTTGAAATTTGAGCATTTGGAAAAAAAGAAAACAAAACAAAACCACAGCTCCCCTCCTGGTCTTGAGGAGAGGAAGGCCTCCCACAATCAGCCATGCAAGAGATTCTAGTGGCTTCTCAAACCCTTTTGAGGAGGTTATCTCCTGGCCTCATACATTTTATTTCTAGTAAGAAATAATTAGAAACTATTTTCCATATCTTTAGTCTCTGTTCTACTCCGATGTCTGGAGGACTTCAGGCTCTCCGGTGTCATAACAAGCCACTGGGTGCTCCTTACCTTTCAGTAGCTGCAGGTGCTCAGATATACTGCTTCCCCATCTTCATGCCAACCTCAGCAAAGTAGAAACCTGTTCCTAGGTAGCTCCTGAAAGCTATGGTGCTGCGTGTCTACTCAACTCTTCTCTTTCCCACTGGAGGGAGGTGGGAGTTGAGTGCATTCTATTGATTGCACCTGTAGAGCTGACATGGAAGAGGGTGAATTTCACATATGTGAAATGTGACAGCTTTTTCTCTGTTCTGTTTCAATTCTCAGCTTTGCACTTGTCTGAGTCTGTGCCAATTATATCTCTTTTCTGGAATTCCCATAAAAGTGTTTTGGCCCATGTATTGAGTCTCTTCTGGGAATGAGGTTAAAGCTTCCCAGTCTGTCAGTTTGCTCAAAGTTCCTCAAACAGTATTTCTTTCTTGAAGATACGGAATAATATTTGTACCTTTCTGGTTTTATATAAGAGGTCAGAATAGGCACAGTCTCTCAGGCTCCTGAGATAGTCGACTTAAATAGAATCAGCGTAAATGTTTGGTGATACTTGTACAAAGAGATCACCAGAGTTTCTCAGTTTGTGCTTTACTCCCAGTACAACACACTGAAGAATCACTCTACCCCATAGTGGCTAAAGGAAAAGTGAGCTTCATTAGGGTCTTTACACCGTATTCTTGGTACATCTCACTTTTCTCCTCTGTGAAAGCATAATGAAGACGTACACTAAATGTCTAATTCATGTTAACACCATATTATATAATCTCAAACTTTTACATAAAACACTGCCGAAAAGTTGTATATCTTCAAAATTGTGTAGCATTTACATTGCCAAAACATGATAGAATTTATTACCCAAGCCTTCAACAAATCAGAGAATTAATTATAGCAAAATCATGTATGGAAAAAAACCCTCAAAACAATTTCACAAATAATTTACTATAATCAACCACATCATTAAATAAAGGTGCTTGCCATGAATATGCCTTTCTTTAATGTTGATTCAGTTTTTAAAAAGCATACATTAATGATGCTCATTTTAATGTAACATTTAAAAAAAACATTTAGAATTGATATTCCATCATACTGGTGTTACTATTTAGACTACCACCTTGAGTAAAATAAAATCATTCAGTGTACCACAGTTGGAGAAATATTTGTCACACACACCATTTTTTTCTAACCACTGAGAAAATTATAGTCTGATTGGAGAACATTTTTATGGTATTCCAATAACTATCTCCACAGGGAGCTCCTCAAAAAATTTGAAAAAGTTTCATAGCTCCTCTAAGAGCAAGGTTTTCTCTCTATTCCTTGTTTTCCAAACGGCTACAATAACTGAAAAATTTAGTATTTAATACTCATCATTATTGTCAAGGGCACTGAGTGCAAATTTGACTGTTGGCTTCGTATTATAATGTGAGGAACTAAATATTGATATTTTTTGTGGAATAATGACAAAGTTTTTCACTAAGTAAATTGTTGAACTCTACAAAACTGTTAAAGATTATTTTTCAAATGTTTTTACTTGAAAAACATTGCATCTGAGAGAAAAAAAAAATAGACCTTCTAGGCATCAGATTTTGGAAACTGTAATCCTTGTTCAGTTTTACAAATATTGCGTTCTCTGGGTAGATTTACTGAATCTTAAAGAAGCTCACTAAATGACAGTACTGTACTAGCTTCAAGAAGCACATTCCCAGTTACGGTCTTTGGACTAGAGGCAGGGACTTCCTAAACATTTCCATTTGGATGGTCCACAGTTCCCCAAATGCTTTTTGTCTTTAACTCCAATCCCAGGAACCTAAGAAGAGAGCTTCTTACATGCACATATGCATAAACACACACACACACACACGCACACAAGCACACACACAAAGTCATCTATGAGCAAAAACACACCACTTCAAGTCTTTGTGGTCCCACTTCCCAAATTCTGGAAGTTCTCCTCTGCTCTAGTTTAAGCCTTTAAATACTTTTTTAAGTCAACTGCAGCACATTAGCTCAGGTCACTCTGCTTTATGTTACCATGCTCCCATATTCCTCCCACCTACTGGGCAATACCACCCATAACCCTCATCTGTCCACAGAATCCCTGTTGACCAGCACCATCTCTGCTCCTTGTTGTGGAACTAGATGCTTCTAGAGCATTTGTGAAGGCCTCTTCTAGTGCAATGATTATTGTTCTGGGGCTTAAGATTTTATTCTCCCACAACAATGCATATCTGTCATTTGACCCAAAACAATTTCTGCTTTTCAAACTGTTCTACATGTAGTATACAATGTAACTCTCCTATCTCTAAAACCTGTTTCCTAACCTTGAAATGGCCTTCAAGTGCCAATCTAGCTCCCACTCCCCACACCACCTCCCTGTTTTCAGGGGAGACCTCAGAAGCCCTCCTTACACTTCCTTTTGAGCTATTACTCCATCCTGTTCTAATAGACCTCCATGGGCTGCTGTCATGGCTCTCTTTTCACACCTTATCATAATCATTGGTCTTTGTGTAGTATGATACTGATGACATTATAAATCCAATTCTATTTCTCTCTCTCTCTCCTTTCTTTCTTTTGGTACTGGGGATTGCACTTAGGGTTATTCTGCTTCTGAGATACACCCCCAGTGCTTTTTATTTTTTATTTTGAAACAAGGATTTACTAAGTTGCTGAGGCTGGCCTTGAACCCGGGATCCTCCTCTCCCAGCCTCCCAAGTACTGGGATTATGGGTGCACACCACTACACCAGCTTCTCTCTGTCTTTTTTTTTTTTTTAATTAATTGAGACACAATGGAATCAGAAGTAATTGTCCAAGTTTCTAGATAATTCTTTCTCTCTGTTTCTTCCTTCCTTTCTTACTTTCTTTCTTTCTTTGTGGTGGTGCTGGGGATTGAATCCAGGGCCTTTCACATGCCGGAAAGCTCTCTATTACTGAGCTGCATAACCAGCCTGATTAGGATCTTTTCTTATTACTTTTTCAATTTAAAAACAATTATTTAAATTGCTGAGCATGATACTAGGATGGGAACAAAGCAACTAGGCATCAGAACAGAATGCTTCCCAGGAATCAAGAGAAATATTCACAGCACAGAATGGGGTCAATGTGATTAACATTTGAGAAGAAGGTTCCCAGATTTCCCAGGGGGAAGAAGAAAGGAGAAAAATGCTCTAATTCCTTATGGTAGTGAAGCAGCCCTGCAAGTTATTCTCCTGTTGCTGCTCTATTTTTTTTAACTATTGTTTTCAGCAACTAATTGAGCCAAAGTGTTGATAACGAAAAACTACCTGGAGGAATCAGTCACTTTTTCTTAGCTATCCCAAGAGTTGTCTCTGACATCCCTATAACAAAAGATAGATTTGCAGAAAAAAAGCATAAAAAAGTGGTACTCAATCCTTCAGAAAGGAAAATCCCAAAGCCTGGGTGTGGTGGCATAACCTACAGTATTGTGGGCTCCTGGGTATGGTGGACTCTGAAACCCACAGTATTTGAGATATGCAGAGGCAAAAGGAGGATCACATGTTTGTGGCCAGCCTCAGCAAATTAGTGAGACCATGTTTCAAAATTTAAAAAGGACTATGGGTATAGCTAGGAGATAGAGGGTACCTGGGTTCAATCCCAAGTAGCAAAAAAAAAAAAAAATAGGAGAATACAAGAAAAAGAAAACCCAAAGACAAGTAAACTGTATTTTTATACTAAGTTTGATAAAATAAGTGGATCATTGTGGTTAAACATGACTGGACAAGAGGGGTTTGATTCAATGGTAATAAGTGAGGAGAGAGACTGAGCAGGCTTGTTCAAATTTCACTTTGTGTCTCTGTATAACATTCCTTCCTTCCACACTTAGAGCAGGACACCTGGCACAGAGGAAACACAGGGGGGAGGGAGAAAGGTCAGATACCTTCCTAGGCTGCATGGATAGATTTGAAGAGAGGAATTCTTTCTTTGACCTGCTTGGGGAAGAAAGAGGAGTGGGAAGAAGGAAGGTGGCAAAGGCCAGGAAGACCTTCTAAGACTCTTCAATCTCTTTGAACTTGAAGTCCTCAGCATTCCAGAGTACTACACTTTGGGGTATCACTTTGTTCTGAGCCTCAAAATTTCTAAGTTGTCTTGAATCATTCAAGACTCCCTAGATCCCTCAGTGCTTTAGAATTTGCCAGAAGCTGGAGGTATTAGGCTATGATACCTAGAAGTTCGATGGTTAGCTATAAGGCTGTAACATAACTATGTAAATAAAGTCTTTTCCTTAAAATTTGTGTTTCTTAAAAGAATGCAGACTTTACTGATATTATATTATGCTTCTTACCCTGATGATCAAACAGAGGGCACCGTATTAAATTTGCAACACATAGCTCAAAACTAGTGGAAAGAAATAACATGTAGACTCAAATTTTATAAGTTGAGAGGCTAAGCAAGAATACGTTCAAATTAAATTAAAAATCATGAGATACACTACTCATTCATAAACAACATTTCTACGATTAATATTAGTAAACTTAGGCATCTCCCATTTATCATAAGGGAAACATTTAAGATTATGTAAACATATGTCTGCAACAAACAATGCTCTATATGCCAGGAATACACATTGCCAAATTTAATACTTCCCACACTGTCTAGGGGCTTAGAGTAACTGTCAAAAGATAAGTTTCAGTAATAGATAAATCAATTAATTTCATAAAGATATGTAAATGAGGACTTGTTTAAGAATATATTTATTCACATGATATGAAGGAACACAGCAGATATTATATCCTTTTCAAAAGGAAAGTAAAAACAGCACAAATTTATGTGAAATAAAGGAATTCTGAGATAAGTTGAAAATGGAATAAAATTGGTTTTCCCTAAGTGGAGCAAGTATCATCTTTATCAGAAAGAACATAATTTGCAAAGCTTTGTAGAACCATGAAGGGCTATGAATAGGGCTGGAATTGATACCCTGAAGGGTGCACTATATGGAATATAGTTTTCCATGTGTTAATAGCTCAATGGGACTTTTGACTTGTGCAGGGTAGAAATCACACACAAAAGAAGCAGGGTTCCTTAGAAGAACTGTTCTTTGCAGATTTGCATAGCAAACTGTTTGGGAGAGCAGCCAGGCAGGAAAGCGACCACTCCACAGACAGAGAGGCAAAGAGACTGAAGGACAGACGGCATCTGCATAGTTGTGAGCCAGGAATTTGCATATTTATAGGTTCCATAGCAATATTCATGATTACGTTGCAATCTCTTAGTGTGTCTGCGCCATTTAGCACACGTAAACTCATATTTGATAAGTTGGTGGACTAAGAGAGAATATGTTTAAGTTGAAACCACGTTATCCAGTGCTCATTCTTGAACAGCATTTCTACTGATTAATATTAATCAACTTAGGCATCTCCAACTTACTGCAAGGGAAGCAGGTGAAAAGGGAAGCCTGGGACAAATATGTCCAAAACTGTCATGCCCTCCCCCCCATGTATCTCTTAACATTCCATGCATTTAATGAGGGTCCTAGTCACTTTGGGTAAAGGGGTTGTGGTCAGACATTTTCTTTTTTAAACATCCCCAACTTAAACTTTAACTCTATGTGCCTGCCCCTGCCATTTGTCTTAAGCATAGAACGTGTGGTAACTTCCTAACGACGTCACCCACTTTTAACCCTGTACTCTTACCTCACAATGAAAGGCAATGTTTCTTTCTATATAACTATTCTTATTTTATTTTTACAGTGCTGGGGATGGAATCCAGGGCCTCACGCACGCTACGCGAGCACTCTACCACCCAGCCACACCCCAGCCTACATAAAACTAATTTAATATTGCAGAGCAAGTTCTTGGTGGGAACAAGATGAATCTAGACTGAATTTCCTTCTTAGCCCAAATTAATAATCACACGATTCAAATAGGTGCTTCAAATGACACTAAAGTATGACACTAAAGTATGATCATATTTTTCCTTTGGATGGAATTGGTAAAGTATATTTTCATTTTCATATACATAATATTTTTACTAAGTGTAATCCATGATGTAAATAATCTTGTAACTTTTCCTCCTATGGAGGAAATACTTATGGAAATTAAGTGAAAAAGCAAAAGAGAAACTGTGTTAATTAAGGTTGTAAATAGCCAGTTCATCGTTGCTTAATTTTTACACAAGACAGACAGCCAATTCCTATAGGAATTATTTCACAATAAATCAGTTTGTTCAAATTAGGGGGGAAGTGCTGGACTTGGAATTGGAATGTGTATTTAGCTGCAGCTCCATCATAAATTGGCTACGAGACATGGGCAAGTTAATCTAAATAATTGCTTCTATTTTTGTCATCACACTAGATTGTTTGTCTGTTTATTTTTTATACTGGAGATGGAACCCAAGGCCACACCCTCAGCCCTTTTTATTTTCTGTTGTGAAAAAGGATCTCACTATGTTGGACTGATTTCAAACCTGTAATTCTCCTGTTTCAACCTCTCAAGTACTGGGATTGCAGTCATGCATCACCACACCCAGCTATCACACTAGTGCTTTAAAATAGGGTCTTTATTATAATTTTTCTATTCACAGCTAACATTACCAATGGGTAAAATAATGATTCTTAAGTAGTTGCAAGGTCAACACATGTTCAAGATTTTATTTAAAACATTTACGAGGAAATCTATAATATGCAAAAACTAGTTCACAGGAGAAAGCTGAAGAAAAAATATTTATAGATCAGAAATATTGATGGGAAGTTGTAACTGAAGAGAGGACTGGTTTCTCCAAGGAGGAGATTCAAGAGGCTAGTCAAAGAAACTCAGCTGGACAGACATTATTTACTTACTACAGAGAGGCTTATTTAGGGAAATGAAAACTGCACATTCAAGGGAGAATGGGCCATCTCCAGGGTGAGAGAGAAACCTGAGGACTTTGTTTTCTTTTTTGGTACTGAGATTGAGCCCAAGAGAATCCTATCTCTGAGCTATATTTACTATTATTGTTGTCTATTTATTTTGGAATAGGGTTTAGTTAAGTTGCTAAGGCTGGCCTTGCACCTGTGATCGTCCAGTCTCAGCATCCGAGGGAGTGGGATTATAGGTGTGTACCACCACATCAGGTAATATGACTTTTATTTTTTATAGGAAACATTGTAATTGTGAGCAAATGGTGTGGGGTGGGAGAATGGTGAACGTGTGGTGGTGAGGAGTGAGCTGGGTTCCTTTGCTCCTGGAGCATGGAGCAGGGATGGTAGTCCAGCTCTGCTCAGAATCTTCACATTACAGGTAGAAGATATTAATGTTATCTCGCTTCTCTGCATGGAAAGCAATCATGCAGAAAAAGCACAAATGTGGAGTGCAGGAGGTTTGCTCATAGCAGTGATGGCTCCAGATGAGAAAGGCTGTGATGAAAGAAGGGGTGTGTGTGTGGTGGGGGGTATGTTCCAGAGAAAAGCACTTGGAACATTCCTGACATCTTCACATAGAAAGTTTATTTAGTCTGGAATTCTTTCCCCTTCATGCATGTGCATTCGGGGGATTACTATCTCTTCCCAACCACACAGCCTGGTTTTCTTGTCCTGTTCCACAGGAGCTGGTGTCTAAGTGAGACTTGGCAAGTGCCTTAGCCTGCTGATGCATCTTCTTCCTTGTGTGTCAGCTAGCCATATTTGCTAATGTCTACCTGGAACCCTAACCTTCAGGCTGACAGCTTACTGATAGGTGGCATTTAGACTGTACCCATTCATTGGTCTTTGAGCAGTATCATTCTCTAGACTTCCTCTGATCAGTCAAAAATACATTTTGTAAGCTAAGAAAATATATATGCACCAGCTAAGTGGACTTATTTTCCTCTGAGGTTTACTGGACCTTTTAAGAATTCAGGCTAAGAAGAAAATAGGCCTTCAGAGTGAAGGGAAGCATAATCGTGGAGTTTTTACACTTAAAGCTATACTCAGGAGCAGCCTTGGTGGTGCACACCTATAATCCCAGTACTTGGGAGGCTGAGACAGGAGGATCTCAGGTTTGAGGGCAGCCCAACAAGTAGTGAGATTTTCATCGACCTAGAGAGACCCTGTTTCAAAATAATGAAAAAAATTAAATAGGGCTGGGGGTGTAGCTATGAGGTAGAATGTCCCTGGGTTCAATCTCTAATGCCACACACACACACACACACACACACACACACACACACACACACACACAAGCTACAGTTCTGCTTTTCTTCCTCATTTTTCTCTCTTTCTACCTATTTCTTTTGTTTCTCTTATCCTACCTCATCCCCCTTTTTTCCACCTGTAGGCAAGGCACCACAGAGAAGACTGAGCAAGGGGACAGAAGCAGAGGGAAAACTGGAGGAAGCCCTGAATCATATGGAGGAGGAATGCAGACTAAAGTTAACGTGAACTTGTACCATGGTAAACAAAGATGTATAAAAGGAAGATACAGTGAAGGAATGAAGGTAGGAATGTATTATGCAAAGGCTAGATACCATGACTGGGAATGAAGGAGGCAGGCCTTAAGACTCAACTCAAAGACGAAGGAAGCCCGCTCGCTTCAGGTAGGCTTGGAACTTGCACTCATCCTTCAGAAGGAATCCAGGCAGCACAGAGCTGAGGCTGAAGAACGAAGTGGGTAAGCTTAGGAGATTCCAGTGGCATAGAACTGTTTATCCCATCAAAACTGTTAACATAAGAGGTAGTGATCTTGAAGCACATTTAGAAATACAAGGTTACACTTGAGAAGGCTGAAAAAAAACCTGTATGTCTGACATAGTTTTAGGATGACTTTGACAAAGCACCCAGAGCCTGAACTGTGAAAAGCTTCCCCCACCTGTCCCCCACCTGTTCCAACCGAGCTTGGAACTCTGCTTTCCTTGTGAGAAAAACATACCCTCTACCAGCTTAGGGTCCAGTACTCTGGGGCCCATACATAACTAAGTGAGGTAGGATAGAAGAAACGAAAGAAATAGGTAGAAGGGGGACTAAAGGAAGAATAAGGAACATTTATCTTATTCCTTATGGATGCCTGTAGTAAAGTTCCCCAATACCTTTACTCCTCAGCCAGGTTTATTAGATCAAAATCTCTGAAGAATCTGTCTTTGCAGATTCTTACTAAGTACTCTCAGCATTGTTGACTGTCCTCAAAGGAGTCTCTATTGATTAGATAACAGAGACCACACCCATGGGTCCTGAAAGGCCCAGGCACCACACTGGAAATTCAGCTACACAATATTTTGAACTGTTAATTATCCAACCTGGGGATAGTTACACAGGAGAGATGTATCTTGGTCAGAGTGTCACAGAGTGCCGAGTTTCCCTTGGTTCTTGTCATCCCAAAAGAAAGATTTCATTTGGATAGGGTGATAATAAAGGATTTTATTGGGTAAAGTTACCAGGAATTTCACGGAGCTAGCTATTGAAAAAAGGGAGAAAGAGACGGTCTGCCACGTGGTTGTTGCAGGACTCTCAGTCTCGTACCTAGTCCCCAGAAAAGGATCTCCAAAGGCCAAAATCAGATAGACAGGCATCTTTTATTTACTGGTAAATAACTAAGTTGGCTCTTGCAGTACTGAGTGCAGTACTGAGCTCTTGTGGTACTCAATAGGTGATACTAAGCCCAGAACAAAGGGCTTGCAGAGTTCTTTTACCTTCAGCCCCGCACTTTTGGGAAAGTAGGGTAAGTGTGAGATTGATTACACCTAGCATAAGCAACAGAACACAGGAAAGGTGGTTAATTCACATACCATCAGCGCGGCCCTCTACTAACCTTGTAAATGCCCCCCCCCCATAGGCTGTCTCTTGTTTCCACTGCAGAGAGCTCCTGGGTCATGACTCTAGGTTGCCTAAGAAATAGATCCTTCAACTTTGGAAGTGTCCATTGGCTAGCAGGCAACTAGGGGGAGGGGTTGGGAGTTCTTACTGTTTTCTATCTTAAGTCTAAATTTCTAACTAGTAATATTTCTTAGGCCCTGACCTCATCTCCCTGTTTGAGAATACTCATGACGAGTTCTTATACTGTCCAGAAACCATGCGGAGTACAACTTGGGGTGGTCACTTCGGGGTTTTGTGCCTCAGTTTAGTGTGACTGCACTAACTTCACCATAATGGAGTGTTTCCACTGGTGTCCAACGCTGCAATGTAAAGGCTGTGAGTCTCTGCCTATATCTGGGAGGGCAATCTCTATATTCTTCTCCAGAAGGCTGACTGGATCCTCCTCATTCCATTTATCTCTCTGGCCTGCTTATCTCTAATCTAACTACACAAGTCATGGAAGAGAGTAATTCCCTTGGGCACTGTTAGCCATCCCACCTGTAAATTGTTTTAACTGAAGAATAAACTCTTTGGGTACAGTGTTCCTGAATAGTTTAAACAAATAAGATGCATGTTGAGAAGATGGTGAAGGCTCCATCAGGGCCATGTAGCTGACCAAACATCACTTCTCGATCACCCTAATTCACCTCATGACTACCAGATTGTCATCCTCACATCATTCCTCCCCCTGCACTCATCACAAAAGCCTCCTACAAAAGAAGAGCCATACACTCTAAATGTGTATCTCTGGAGATGGTCCATATTCTCCCTTCAATGTGTATTTCTTGCTTTCTTTTCTTTTTTTTTTTTTTTTTTTTGTGGTACTGGGGATTGAACTCAGGGGCAGTCTACCTCAGAGCTATACCCCCAGTCCTATTTTTTAGTCTTTATTTGGAAACAGGGTCTCACTAAGTTGCAGAGTGCCTCACTAGGTAGCTGAGGCTGGCTGTGAATCCGGATATCCGGATCCTCTGGTCTCAGCCTCCCAAATGCTGGGCTTACAAGTGTGTACCACCACACCTGGCTTATTTTTTGCTTTCTTAAATAAATATTTGGCAATGTCTGACTGGCTCATGCTGGAATTTTCTGTCTTGTAAGCCAAAGACCACACTGGTCTTGAGCTGTGTTCCATTTTCTCCCTGAAGGGACCTGCTCAGGACCCAGCAAGGAATCAGCTCTTCTCTGGAGACAAAAGCAGAGAGATAAACAGGAGAAAAGACAGAGTTTAGTTCCAAGTGCAAATGGAAGTACTCAGTATTGAGGAACTCACTGAATATTCAGTGGGAAAGGTTTATCTACCAACTCCACAAAAAAAAAAAAAAAAAAAAAGAAGGGAAGTTGAGCTCTTAGTAGGAAGAAGTCGAATTTCTATTGAGTTTTTTCATGTTAATGGGCAGCTGAATTTGCACTTGCTAGTGCTAGGAATCTACTCCCAAACTAGAGATTCTCTCAGAGGGAGGTCACTGGCAGCTGTATTTTTTGGAGGCTATGATTACCATTTCTTTCTGAGACTGCTGATTATTCAGATAATTTTGGTTTAAAGTAATTTTTTTTTTTTTTTTTTTTTTTTTTTTTTTTT
>PVLC010001739.1:0-133263 GCA_004027655.1 Graphiurus murinus | reverse complement strand
GCGCACGCTTGTAATCCCAGCATTCGGGAGGCTGAGACCAGAGGATCCGGGTTCGCGGCCAGCCTCAGCTACCTAGTGAGGCACTCCGCAATTTAGTGAGACTCGGTTTCAAAATAAAGAATAAAAAAATAGGGCTGGGGGTATAGCTCGAAGGTAGAATGCCCCTGAGTTCAACCCCCAGTACCGCAAAAAAAAAAAATAAATAAATGTAATAGCATAATGGTGTGTAAATCCCAAATAAGATTACAGGCTTTAAATTGCTTCTGGTTCTTCATAAAATAGAAATTGGAAAGATTTAAGTTATGTTAGGCAAATGGCTCTTTCTCCCAGTTTTAAAAGTCTTCAGAGAAATACAATTAAGTTTCACTATAGTAATCATTATAATTATAAGGAAACCTGTACTACTTTTACTTATTTCTCCTTGATCATTTATAGATATTATAAACATAAAATAGTTAATTGATAAATTTGATTTTGCAAAAAAGAAAACTATCAACCCAGTGGAGGGAAAAGCTACAAATGATCAAAGCATTTGAAAAAAGCCAGGAATATGATACACACCAAATCAGTATGGGTTTAGTCAACCATGTTCACTGTTTTGTATACACACAAATAACATGGCAATACTAATATTCTGATAGTCTGTGGGATTGCACATTTTAATTAAGTTTCTGGGTACAAAGACCTTGAATAATCAATCTAATGAGTCTAAACAAATTTGTTATGATCCTGCTTAGAAACAAATATATATGAGAGAGTATTTGCTCTTAAGTAACTTCCTTCTACTTATTGCATCATGTATAAAATTGTGGGAAGCTATGTAACAAAAGAGGGAAATCAACATTCACATTATCATTAATTGATCAACAAATTGTGTTAAGATTATTTTTACCCCTTTATTAAGAGAATAAAATCCTCTAAAATATGTAAAATAACTAATGCAAAATATTGTAGAAAATAATCATTTATAGCCATGAATTTATTTTCTAAAGTTATAATGAATTTTTGTAGTAAGGAAGACTGTCAGTAAAAGAGATATTTAAGGGAAGATGTATTTTCGAATCTTTTAGTACATCCTACTTCTAAGAAGTCATATATATAGTGTCCTGTATAAAAGGTCTACATGGACCTTATCATTGTCCTGCCTCATGTTGACTCTTCCCTTCTTTCTATATCATCATATTTACCTAATTCCTTGGGGCCAAGCTTAATTACTATCTAATTAAGCTGATAAACTGAATTTTAAAATGTGTTAATGGCTTATAGTGGTTTAAAGTGCAATCCTTCAAAGGACATTTGCATTTTAATAAGCTTTTTCAATGAATTAACATAAATTAATAACTTAGTAGAATTTCAGTCACTAAGTATTGCCTGTGAGAAAAAGAAAAAGGCTTTTGATTCCAACCAAGATAAGTACCAACACATTTGCAGCAACATATATGGCCAGCCTTGTTAAAAATAATCAAAATATTATAAGGAGCCGGGCGTGGTGGTGCACGCTTGTAATCCCAGCATTTGGGAGGCTGAAACCGAAGGATCCGGGTTCGCGGCCAGCCTCAGCTACCTAGTGAGGCACTCCACAACTTAGTGAGACCCGGTTTCAAAATAAAGAATAAAAAATAGGGCTGGGGGTGTAGCTCGGAGGTAGAATGCCCCTGAGTTCAATCCCCAGTACCAAAAAAAATATATATATATATATAAATATTATAAGGTAATAGATACATTAAAGACCCAGGTACCTTGCAATGGAAAACAAATACAACAAATACTTGTGCATAGTACCTAGCATATAACAAACAGGTCACTAAAGATTTGTTGCGTAAATTGAAGAAACAACTATCAGATTAAAAGCAGATTAATAAAAGCACCTATTGTGAATTATATATAATAAATAAGCATTACTTTTCTGTTCAAAAATTATTAATTTATATACTTAAAATTGCATGTGTATATACACATCATACAAAAATATTGAGAAAAAAGAAAAATGCTTCACATATAGCTTTTAGTTCCCTCTCAGTTGATTAGATTCAACCTCAAATTAGACATGAGTATTAGAATCTAGAAAAATATTTGCATCAGGCACCTCAAATTAAAAAGGTGAAAGTAGAAAGACCATGAATTGGTACTTATGATCATTTGAGAGATGCGTGAATCAATCATTGGTATAATAAGAGATAGAAATTTTTCATCTGATGATATCCCTGTGTATATGTTACATGATTTATGGGAGACCTTTGATTTAAGAAGATCTACTTAACCCTAAAATGGTCAGAACCTAATGAAGTAAATAGCTGAGGACAGCCCTACCTCTAATCCTCATTCATGAGGTAAAAAATGTTTCCCATACATATTTTTTCTGGAGAGGTCCCATCTTGTTAAGTCATTCAGCACCAGAAAAAATATATATCCATTATCTTCATTGCTTCTCAATCAATCAATATATATCAGAATCATCAAACCTGAATTTCTTTAGTGCTACGAGAATTCATATTCTTTTACTTAAGCCCGAGGAAATAAAACCACAAGCTATTTCAAGATTCAAAGGGAATTGGAAATAAACAGACAAAACTGAAAGTCCATAGAAGAAATGGGCTAGAAGAAATGGAAGACTATAAAAAATAACATTAGAGCGGGGCATGGTGGCTCACGCTTGTAATCAGAGTACTTGGGAGGCTGAGATAGGAGGTTCGCAGGTTCACAGCCAGCCTCAGCTATTTAGTGAGACCTACAACTCAATGAGACGTTGTTTCAAAATAAAGAATAAAAATAGAGCTGGGGGTATAGCTCTGAGGTAGAATGCCTCTGGGCCCCCCCAAAAAAAAGAAAGAAGAAAAAGAAAAGAAGAAACAAACAAAAATTAAAGCACAGAAAGCCCGTTATCTAGTTACCTAGTTCTAAAAAATGCAATGATGATTTGAAAGATGAGAAAATGGTGATTAATAAAAATGTGAGTTTTGGACAATTCAACCCAAGAAAGGTAAGTATCCCACAACATTTAAAAAGGAAGAAAGGGAGTAAGGGAGGGAGGGAGAACCCATAAAAAAGAGACTTAGAGGATAGATTCAAGACATCTTATAAGTTTATAAGTACTGAAATAAATGAAAAGAGCAGAAGGAAGATAAATAATTTAAAAAAACATAAGGGAATATCTCCGTGAGCTAAAGAAAAAAATACTGATAGGTTAAATCTGAAAATGATACTCAAGTATTAAGAAAGATTAAATATAAGAAATATATTTAGAAATACATTAATAATTTCCTAATGAAATATGTGAACTTAAGGGATGGACTATTGAGCAACTTACAGAATTTTAGAGAAAGAAGAGTTTAAATATTTAAAGAAATGAGACTTGGACTAGAATTAGTATTTCCACTGGAAACAATGGTAGCTAGGAGACAACAGAAGTTAGAAAACAGAGGAAACGTGAAGACTGTGCTACATAATTTACAGACACTACTAGAAGTAGAGAAAGATTCAAGAGAGTTATCATTATCTGATAAATACATCATTATGACTGCAAAAGAAAGAACATTTTGAAAATGGAAGATTTTATGAATATATTTATCAAGTATTATAAATTGAAAATAAGGCATAATAAGGGTTTTAAACAAAGGAAAATAAAGAATATAACGAAACGATGATATTGAAATAAACTGAGGGTTTTCATTAAATTTTATGGGTCAATGATAGTTTGAGTGCAATTTTTTTTCTGTGTTGGGGATATAACCCAGGGCTTCATGTGTACTCCACAAGCACCACTGAGCTACATCCCCAACCTAAGTGTAATTTAAGTGATAACATAACTTCCTGAACTTGACAAGTGATATTGTAAGGAAAAAAACAATTAACACCAAGGATTGAAAAGATAAATTATGGGTTCTAAATGTGTTTTATTCTGGCTTGGAAAGAACAAAGAGTTTGCAGAGTAAACTCTCTTGGTGGGGAGACGAAAGCTGTTGTTTTGGCATGGCACTACAGAAATGTAGGGTTAAAATTATTGTTAAAAATAGGAAACTAAGCACTATTAAAATGGAAATACAGAGTGCAATTTCTAAATTTCCTGGACATGGTGAGGGAATAAATACAATGCAGTAAAAAAGATAATTTCAAAATTACAGACAAAGAATAGAAAGAAGAAAATATATATGATAAATTTTGAGCATAAATATGATAAAAGGAATTTAAGCAATCATACAGTTATGAGTTATAACAAAAAGGAATATGGTTAAATTCCTCATCAAAAGATACAATACTCTCAGACTGATTTAAAATACATACTCTGTTTATAATGCACTTATGAGAACTGCTATCAATAAACAAGTTTGCTATGATATTTTACATAGTTCTTAAAGATGCTACATCAGGAAAACAGTTTTTTAAAAGTAAGAGTCAGATCAAGGCATGGTTTTGCACACCTGTACTCCCAGGAATTCAGAGGCTGAGATGGAAGGATCACAAGTTTCATGCCAGTTTCAGCAGCTCAGAGAGACTCTGTCTCAAAATAAAAAGGGCTGAGGTTGTAGCTCAGTGGTTAAAGCATCCCTGGGATCAGTTCCCAGTACCAAATACAGAGAAAATGAGAGTCAGAATAATAATATTAAATGAAGTAAGAGCTCAGTGTACACACCTATAATCTTAGTACTTGGGAGGCTGAGACAGAAGGAGAGTATGTTTGAGATCAATCCCAGCAACCTAGACTTTCAGTAACCTAGCAAGACCCTGTTTCAAAACAAAAAATAAAATAAAATAGGGCTGGGTGTAGCTTGGAGGTATAATAACCCTGGGTTCAATCCCCAGTAAAATAAATAAATAAATAAATAAATAAATAAATAAATAAATAAATAAATAAATAAATGCCAAAAAGGCTTAGATGGATCTAAGAGAACCATTATAATGATAAAAGAAAAATTTTTATGATAAACATTACAGCCATAATTTTTTACACCAAACTGTTGGCTACATTATATATATGGTAAAAAATATTATAAATATGAATAGTTTTAAATAGTAATTGTTACATATTTCTTTCATAATTTGACAGATAACAATAGATAAAATGCAACCAAAGTCAGATGCTTTTATTTAAAATAAGCAAAATTTTGTTTTGTGTGTGTGGTATTGAGAATGGAAACCAGGCTACCTCTGGGCTGTGTCCCCAGCTCTATTTTATTTTTTTATTTGAAAACAAGGTCTTGCTAAAAGCCTCACTTAGATGCTAAAGCTGGCTTCAAACCTGTGATCCTTCTGTCTCAGCCTCTCAAGTACTGTGATTACAGGTGTGTACTACCACATCTGGGCAATAAGCAAAATTTAACCCATATATTGTGTGCAATGGAAAAAACATATTATTTTTACATGTCACTGGGGCATTAAAATATGATATACCCACAAAAGAAACTTAAAGAATGGAAAATATATATTTTATAATTCCCCTCTTATCAAAATCCAATAATCTAAAAATGTAGAGGAATGATTGAGAAAATTTTGTTCATTACTTAAGGCTTTTGAAAGAATGTATCATATTTGTATGGATTTCCTGGAAAATTATTTTGATACTATGTAATGGGGAAACCCTAATTAAAAAGAGAGGTTACTGTTTTCATGAAGCCTATAATCAAATTGTGAAACAAAATTATAAATAAGTAAATACATAAACATAATGTTTCAGACTGTGATAAATATTTTAAGTAAACATGTGGTTGATGTTCTAGAACATACTACAAATGGTGAAGGAATATTATGATTGACATCAGATAGGATGTTGAAGGCCAGCTGCAGAGGTTATATTCACTCTGCATCTTGAAAATGACAGGACACCAGGTAGCAAAAAAAAATAGAGAAACAGGCCCAAGTCAAAAGAAACAAATTGCAAAGACACAGAGGTGGAACACACCTTGTTAAATTGAAAAATGAGATCTTTATGTCAGAATATTGAGGTCTAGGTAGTTTCACACTAAGGAGGCCAATATTTGAAGGGGTTTAGCCTTCTCAAACTATATCTCCAAATAGGAAATAGTTAAATGCATCTATGAGTCAAGAAACTGAAATACAATGTGATTGCTATTACTCATGTTTCATGTATATTTGTTGCCTAGATAGTAATCACTTAACAAATTTTTAATTGTGTCCCCATCACAAAAGAAGCTATGAACATTAACATTAGAGGCAACTCTGTTTTCTGAGTAATTAATGAATTATTTTTTGCTACCTAGACATTTGTTTGTTTGTTTTTTGTTTTTGCTGTACTGGGGATTGAACTCAGGGGCATTTTACCTTTGAGCTATACTCCCAGCCCTATTTTTTATTCTTTATTTTGAAACAGGGTTTCCCTAAGTTGCAGAGGGCCTAACTAGGTAGCTGAGGCTTGCCGCGAACCTGGATCCTCTGGTCTTAGCCTCCCAAATGCTGGGATTACAAGCGTGCAACCTCATGTCCAGCTCTAGACATTCTATTAGTTAAGAAAACACTATTGCAAAGAACATTTTCATGGAATTCCTAAGAAATTTTATAATTAATTTATTCTAGCAAAAAAAACCTAGGCATTGTTATCCAGGTAAAAAGGTAACAATGCCTCTGAGTTGTCAAATAGTTTGTGCATCTTCAATAGACTTCTAGTTTTCATATAATCCATGCATCTTTTATTGATGAATTAGTCATCATTAATTACAGCTTTTCTTTGCTTTACTGTGTTAAGATTGCCATTTAATAATTTCCAAAGTTGCTCATAATTATAACATATGGTATTAAATTTGATAATGCAACACACTTGTACTTTCACTTATTTCACTATTAGTAAATGGATACTGAACTATATTCAAGATTAAATAAATAAAATGGAAAAATAGGATATCTTCAAAATATGTTGCAAAAAGAATAAAAATTAAATTTAAAAACATGTTGATATATCAAAAGCCACTGACTAATAACGGAGGGCAGAATTATTAGATAACAGCAAACTTGAAATCATTGGGATCCTTTTTATTTAGTAAAAATCAAAGTGGGCAAAGCTATACAGTTGAATTAATTTTATTCATCTGTTTTCAGAATATGTTCCATACAATGAGAGTCTTAAGTAATCATTGAAGAACTGGAATGATTCACAGATGGTGTGAGTGATTTAATTATTTTTATCCATTTGTTTCATGCATGCTCAGAAGGATATTTCCAACCCCACTGCAGAAGCCATCTGAGCTCCCTTCCAGCTGGTGTTCCATATTTTTGAAGTAAATTTAGATTGGGGAAAATTACACTTTTTATTGTTGTGTTACAAATAGAGGTCAAACTGCACAGTGGAAATTGTAGTTCTTTTTCTCTTCATTATATGAGTTATGTTTATCAAATATGTCTTTTGAATGATTGCTATGGATTTGCTAATGTTATTTTATGTTTTGGGTTGTCTGGAACATAGGAAGCACTGGATAAATATTCACTGAATGAAACAAATACCAATTCAGTACATTCAAAATAAAACTTGAGTTTTTTATCTCTTAGTTAAGTGGATGGAATTCCAGTTCCAGTGCATCCTCACCATTATTGGATGCTTCTCAGAAAAAAATGAAGAAAAAGAGAACAACCAGCAAAAAATGTTAAGCCTCTAGTACCAAGAAAACTATCAATAGAACTCTTTGCTAATTTGATAGTTAAACTTGTACCTTCATATTGGAACACTTACCCGTAATCTTATGAGAACACAGTAAAGTTGCTTGACAAATTTTAATCTTTTTAAGCTGTTATAAGGATAATGGATACTTTATATAAATATTTAGTCTTGAATAACATAACAGAATGACTGTAATATATTGCAATAAAATAACCAATATTCATAATCCTTTCAATTTTACTAAGGAATGATAACATTTTGCTTAATGTCCATATTCACAATGAGACATAACAAATTATTTCAAAATAGTTCTATCAAATGTAATAATTTTTCAAACTTGTGGTATTCCAAGGAAAGAGAATATTAATTTTAGTGAAACAAGTTGCTTAATTTGATCCCCAAAATGAGATACACTTATTCTAAATTACCAATAAAATTATATAATAAAAGTACACATATAAATAATGCATCAGTCTTAGTTATATATATATATTTATGGAAAATATACAATTTATAATATAATTATCATCAATATTTCCTGAAAAATGTATTAAATTTCCACTTGGTAGCAAAGTTAGACAGCTTATTACAATAAGAATTATAATATTTTTATGTTTGTATATAACTGTAATCCATTAACATAACTTTAATTCAGAAGATGAACAAATAGAAAACTAGGTACTTAACATAGTTATAATCTAATTTTAAAATAATTGAGAATAGTGAATCTAGTTTGACACATTTAATATTTTAGTTTACTGTGCTATTTAGAGCCAGTTATTTTAGGTAATATTTATGAGGTAATATGTTGGGTAAATCTTACATACAAAATGAGTATCTTTAAACTTATAAGACTATTAAACTGTAACTGGCATCTTATTTCATAACATAGTAATAGCTTTGGACTCTGAAGAGTCAAAATATCCAAAGTCCTGTGTTAATATAGTTACTTACTAGCTTAGGATATTTTAATTAATGGTCTTAAGCCTCAATCTCCTGTTTGGATTATCCACTTTATCTCAACAGTTTATACATATGTTTCCCCATCAACTACTCAGAAATTTTCTGTCACGTTGTTACTCAATAATTATTAACATACATGAATTTTGTAGTGTAATATGTTCTGAGAACCAAGATAATCTTAAAATAGCTTTATTATTATTTCTTTATATATATACACACACACACATATCTTATGTATCTAGTCACTGTTTTTGGTTTTGAGAGCAAAGCACTAGATGAAATATACACAAAACTTCTTTTTCATTTTCATTATTATTATTATTATTATTTTATTATTTTGTGGTATTATTATTATTTTGTGGTATTGGGGATTGAACCCAGGGGCTTTATATCTCTGAGCTGCACACCAAGCCCTGTTTTTATATTTTATTATGAAACAGGGACTTGCTAAATTGCAGAGGACCTAAGCTCCTGAGGCTGGCTGCTAACCTGTGATTCTCCTACCTCAGACACCCAAGTACTGAGATTACAAGTGTGCCCCACCATACCTGGCTTCAATTACTTTTTAATTTCATCTTGATAGTCTCATGGGTATATTTATCATTTTCATGCTTGAAATTTTCTCAGTTTCCCATTCCAAGTGTTGGATATTTCATTAGTTTTAGAAAATCCTAAATACTTATCACTTTAAAAATTGCCTTTTCTCTATCGTAGGTAGGAGTTGTCTACTTTCCTTTACATGATGAGGGCTGCCATTGAAGGTTCTAAGTTTTGACAAATATTTCATTTTCATCTCTCTACTTATATAAAGCAACAGAGTATTTTTCCTAAGTGATCTTGAAATCTTTCTCTTTTCCAATAGGCACTCAATCCAGGTTTTGTAGCACACAAAAAGATCTATTTATTTGTGGGATCTAGGGTGAAGGTAGTTTCTACTATATATTTTAGCTAATTTATATGTCTAAAACTTTTTAAATATTATATTTTTCCAGAATATACATGAAATGAGGAGTGACAGAATCAGTATATAATCTTCTTGGAAACTGATTCTAGTGGAAAATATGTCTCTACTGAACAACCATTAAACTGATTATACCACATAACTAGAGATTATAATAAAAATTACTATATTAATGGTAACAACTATTGTAATCATCAAAAATCTAGAAAACATAGAATCTTAACATGTCTACTCTGTATCTTAACACTTATGTTAATTACAAAATTGAACCTGAAAGGAGGAAAATTCTATAAGCAGGTACCTGCTGATTCAGTATTTCCCTTAGCAATCATTATTAATGTTTTTTACTCACAACTCTATTTACTAAAGAACATTCTGTCTCTAAATAAGAAAATTATTTATGTTCCCATATTCTCCAAGGATGTTTCACTGACAGCTGATAATCTGTTTTATTCCAAGGCAAAGAAAAAAATTTTGTAACAATTTTGCAAAGAAAATGTTTTCAAAACAGAAACATAATGGTATTGTGAGGATTTTTCCATTTTTTGTTTCTGGAGAACACTATTACTTGACCACCATACAAACAAGGATTTCATAGTCAATCTGAAATGAAAATTTTCATTTCTACTGCAGCTGTCTATATGTGTCTATAGAATTTATTTGCCTAATACAAATTCATAATATTAGCAAATGAAATGCCCTGAAAAGTTGTAAAGGAAAGTTTGCCTAATATAGTGTTTCCTCAAATTTTCCCAATAGTACACTTTTTCCCTTTTCTTTGAATAACTTCCACCAGTGCTTGGAAAGTATTGGGTTCAAGTTCTGTGTCTTTCATTTTTCATATGTGTCCTTGGACAAATTTCAATGGCAATAAAATAATACTTGAAAAGGTCATAGTGTAATCAAACTAGATGCATTGAAAAGCTCTTTACAGATGAAAAATATTATTAAAATTTTTAAAAGTTTATAAAGTTCATGCAAAACATTCATAGCATAAAAGTATTTTCATTTTACAAAGTTATTAACTTAAGGACTAAGTCACATAATATTTCTTGTGCAATTTGAAGTAAATCTGTGAAAAAGATTAATTTTCAATCAACTTTTCATACACATATATATTTTATAACAATTATTTTAATGTTAAAATATCTTATTGAAATTATTCCTTTGTAATAAAAGCATTCTTTTGTAATGCAATTTTGAAACCCTTCTCATATTAACTGTTTTCCCTTTTAAAAATTTTATTGTTTCATTTCAATTATACATCATAGTGAGGGTCCACCTGTTAAAAAATATATGCACACAGCTCTTTGTGTATTTCCCTCCACCACCCATCTTGCTCCCCCCCTCCACCCACCCTCCTCACATAGGTTAGTTAAATTAGTAATAATATATTCACATAGTGCCTTAGTATTATTATTATTATTTTTTTTTGCGGTACTGGGGATTGAACTCAGGGGCATTCTACCCCCGAGCTATACCCCCAGCCCCGTTTTTTATTCTTTATTTTGAAACAAGGTCTCACTAAGTTGTGGAGGGCCTCACTAAGCAGCTGAGGCTGGCCATGAACCAGATTATCCTGTCTGAGCCTCCCAAATGCTGGAATTACAAGCATGTGTGTCACCACGCCCAGCTCCTTAGTGTTATTTAAACTGTTTACTTTAGTCCTCCATCTTCCCTTCCTTCATGCCTAGCCCCTTTTGACTACTCTACCAGTCTGACTTTGGGTTATTTAAAATCTCTTATGTTTCCAACTTTCTACCATCCACAAATTAGAGAAAACATACCACTCTTGAATTTCTGAGACTGACTAACCACACTTAGTATAATATTCTCTAGTAACATTATATACATTCTTTACCACTGTAGAGTTAAATTTAAGTAGTTTTATTTGCTGGCAGTATACTCACTTCTAGAAGTAAATGTAATAAAAATAGCTGTCCTGAAAAAGTTTAAAAATCTCATCTTGAATGTATAATTATAAGGTACAAAATTATTTTTACAGTAGAAAATACTTATTACAGGTATAGATTATACATCAAAGTTCTACTAAACATTCTTTATTCCTAAAACAAAAGATGGGTAAGTATATTATAGCACATATGTTGAAACATACATGAAAATAGTTCATTAAAGAGCAATATGTGTACAGGTCCTGAGATGGAAATGAAGTTGGTGGATTTAAGTACAGAAGAGATATCTTTATGCTTCTATGATAGTAAAATAGCACAAAGGAAGATAATGTTTGGATATAAATGGTGATAGGCAGTGGCCAGATCATGTAAGAGTTCATAGAATTTCAATGAAAATGTTAATAGTCATCCAGGGATTGATACAACTTCATTTATAGAATGAGCTATCTGACTTCACCAGAAAGAATATAGCATATGTGGGAATAAACTAGAATCAGGTATGAAAGGCTCTTGAAGTAACCCAGATTAGAAATGATGATGTAAATTCTGTAATGCAAATACTGAGAAGTGGTCTGATGAAAGAAGCAGGATTTTAAATAGTTTACATTAACAATATAAAAGAAGAATGGAGTAGAGGATATTGGATCATTTATACTTGACGTGTATTGGATATCTGTGTTAGGCATTCAAGATAAACTGAATGAGTAATTGGAAATAAAATCTAGAACATCATCATCATACACTTAGTCTTTGACATCAAAGAATATCCAGTACATTTTGAGATATATTTAGAAAACAGACAATTTATTTTCCTTCTTCCACTAAGCTGCCTTTTGTAATTTTTGGCTCCCCTTCCTGGGAGAGATTGTCAGTGTGTGCTTCTTCTAAAAGTTTACTACAATTTTAACTTTATAGAAACATGATGACTGGCAATAATTCATATTGAACACATTATGTACAAGCCATATATTTGTTGACACCACCTAGAGTAAGTATTTTATTTGTTGTATACTTCTTTATGTGGTGTCAGTCAAATAATTTCTATGTTCTCATAGTGCTCTGTATTTTTGGTTGAAGCATTTACTAGAATTTTAGTAGGTAATTACAAGATACCTTTTAAATCTTCCTTTTCATATCGATAATTTTATACAACTTTTTTATCTTTATCTTTACTTCTGATTTCATTTTCCTTTTCACACAAATATATTGTTGAGTAATTCTTTCAGCATGCACAAAGAGATAATACCTATTGTTTTTCTTAATATAAAAGTAGCAATATCGCCGGGCGTGGTGGCGCACGCTTGTAATCCCAGCATTCGGGAGGCTGAGACCGGAGGATCCGGGTTCGCGGCCAGCCTCAGCTACCTAGTGAGGCACTCCGCAACTTAGTGAGACCCGGTTTCAAAATAAAGAATAAAAAATAGGGCTGGGGGTGTAGCTCGGAGGTAGAATGCCCCTGAGTTCAATCCTCAGTACCAAAAAAAAAAAAAAAAAAAAAAGTAGCAATATGCCTGAATTTATTTTGAAATTATTTTAGAATCACAGTTTATCTGATATTTGAAAATTTGCTTAGCATTTTGAAGATTTTTTAATATGTATTTTATTCCAATATCTATTATTGATGAAAAGTGTGCTGTGAATATTGTCATCATTGTAAGCATTCTGTCTTCTGTCTTCAGTAGATTGTATTATACCTTCTTGGTCACTTGATGTTCTGGGTTTCATTCAATGCCATCTAGTAAGAACTTACTTTTGTTATGCAATGGTAGAGACTTTTTCATTCTGAGGATGCACGCAACTTGGAATTTATTCAATTTTATTAAATGCTAGTCATTTACATTAAATATTATCTCTTCCCTATTATCTCCATTTTCATAATCTAAAACTCTTTTAATGAATATGTTTGAGCTTTGATTCTTTTTTCCATGTCCTCCAGTACTTTCAGCAACATAAAAATTTTCTCAGCATCATCTCAATAATATATTTCAATAATTGTTTTCTATTTCTAGATTTTTTCATGTTCTTGTTAACTTTTCAAAATGGTCTCTCCTTATAAAATTCTATTTTAATACACTTTTATGGTACGTTGTAATTATACATAGTAATGAGGTTCAGAACATACATACACATAGCATTTGATATGTTTCCCTCTGGAACACTTATTTTAATGTACTTCTCTGATTGTCATCTTATCTCTAATTCCCTTAGGTTTTACACTCTTCTTTTAAAAATATTTGTTATCTGCTAATGTCATTTATAAAAAGGTGACTTTTCATATTCATAGTTATTTTAGTATGTGAGCCTTTGGTTGTGGTGCTCTACTCATTGTGCAGTTTTGTGGTTTGTTGCATTTCCTTGGGCTATCTGCGTTTAACTGCCAAATGCTACAATTCAAGAGTTTGCTTAATTTTCTGTTGCAGAGTTTTCAGAAACTTTATTATTTTCTCCTTAACTCACTCATCACCTTCATGTAGAAGAAAATAATTCAAATAGAACTCTATTGGCAAGTTTATGCAGACTCATGCCCTTTGTTTATAGAATCACTACCTTTGTCTGAAATTTCCTGCAAATATTCTGTGATGTTAGACAATATTATCTGACCATGGATTATGGTATCTAATTTGTAATTACAGTGAGCATAACCTATCACCTATCACCTGAAATATCACCTTAATAACACCTTAAACAAATGATGTATAGTGAGCCTCATTCTCTTAGCATATTTATTTATTTATTTATTTATTTATTTATTTATTTATTTATTTATTTATTTATTTATTTATTTTGTGGTACTGGGGATGGAACTCAGGGCATTCCTTCTCCGAGATACACCCCCAGTTCTATTTTTTATTTATTTTTTGAAACAGGGTCTCACAAAGTTGCAAAGGGCCTCACTAAGAGGTTGAGGCTGGCCACGAACCCAGATCATCTAGTCTCAGCCTCCCAAGTACAAGCATGCACCACCACACCCTGCTTCTCTTAGTGTTTTATAAACATATATTTTTATTTTTATTTATTTATTTATTTTTGCGGTACTGGGGATTGAACTCAGGGACATTCTACCTCTGAGCTACACCCCCAGTACTATTTTTTATTCTTTATTTTGAAACAGGGTCTCACTAAGTTGCAGAGGGCCTCACTAGGTAGCTGAGGCTGGCCTCGAACCTGGATCCTCTGGTCTCAGCCTCCCGAATACTGGCATTACAAGTGTGCACCATCACGTCCGGCTATAAACATCTATTTTTAAAATATGTCTCTTTTGTTTTTTTAAGTATGTGAAGTAGTTTATGATTTCAAGCGCTGTACAGATATGTGATATCATTACTGCTAGTATCACTCTAGCTAATTTTATATATCTTCCCAAATAATAAAACCCTTCAGAAGGAAAATATACTAAGAATATAACTAGTAATACTAGTAATGCTAATAATGCCTGAACATTTTAGGAAATCTTTCCCTAAAGTAGCTTATTTCTTTTTTTTTTTATTTACTGATGCATTGTAATCATACATCCTTATGCAATAGAGGACGGTAGAGGCATACATGCACAAGGGCTAAATGAATGTCTCTTTTCACATGTTACATGCAGAAAGAAGGAAACTTTGATTCATTGAGCCCACGTAATGCAGCAGGTATTTTACAATCTTATATTATCATCATAATCATCCTTATTCCCATAGTGCAGATTAGGAAAATGAGGCTTAGAGAAGATTATCCATGAACACACAGCTAGCAGAACAAGCCACTGAGATTCATATTCAGAATTGTTCATCCCAGGCAGAATTCATTTTATGAGAAGACACTTTTTAAAATAAATCTTGCAGAGAATTCCTTATGCTCAGTTTACAGATAGTGCTTGATTGTGAGAAGTCTCCTCTCTAAACCTATAGGAAATAAACTGGAAAAGTTTATTCCTAACTAGGCTAAGTATTTCCCCAATGTGAGTATCTGGAGGAATTATTTACCTACTTTTTCCCAGTCTGTTGTCCATTCTGTATTTTTTCTTGGTTGAATTTGAGGACCACCACTTATTAATCTATTATATTCTGTACTGGTTTGCACTATTGCCTTGCAGAATGCTGTCTCATACTTCCATGAGTCAAAGACCCAGGCCTTTTTTGAACTTTCCTATTGCCATATTTAACTCTGACATAGACATAGTTGCCTAAATGCATTAAATTTATACTGCTTAGCTCATTTATGCATCTTTATGAAATAAGAAAAATTAACTTATTTTTAAACTTAGTCCTCTAATACTAGACACTAATGTACTCTCTACTATCTTGAATTGCTATTGTCAAGATGTGAAAGACTAACTTCAAATCTCAGGGTTACATATAGAGAGAGCAGAAATGGCAGTTAGAAGAAATAAAGATGAGAAAAATAGAGAAAGAAAATGCAGGGGAGGAAGCTTGAAGGTATGACAATATATGCTGCATCAGGGCATAGTAGAATTATTCCATATGTAACGTCTCATTTAAGCTCTTTACTCTGGCTATCTCAAATGAATTGTTCAAGAATTCAGAAGTAGAACTCTTAATTAGTGGCCACGGTGAAACCAGTTTTAAAAGTACACATTAGTAACCAATGGAGTATGAAGGCACATCTTACATATCTCTATTTCTATCTACTTACCTATACATCTATCTGTCTACTTACATTCTTTTTTTTTTTTTTTTTTTTTGCGGTACTGGGGATTGAACTCAGGGACATTCTACCTCCGAGCTATATCCCCAGCCCTATTTTCTATTCTTTATTTTGAAACAGGGTCTCACTAAGTTGCAGAGTGCCCCACTAGGTAGCTGAGGCTGGCCGCAAACCCGGATCCTCCGGTCTCAGCCTCCCAAATGCTGGGATTACAAGCGTGCACCACCATGCCCAGCTGTCTACTTATAGTCTATCATCCTTCAATTCTAATTAAAATCCACTACCAAATAAAATTATAATATTGATTAAAGTTCATACATAATGTGATCAATTCTCTTATCATGGTCCACCAAGATTTAAAATAACTCCCACCTTCTGATTATGGATCTTTCACATATAGAAATGAAAAATGGTTTATGAGGAAATATATATCTTAGTAGTTTACCATAATTAATTAATATCTAATTAATTTGTAGTAATGGGGATTGAACCCAGAGGCATTCTAACCCTGAGCTATATCCCTAGCCCTATTCTATTTTTTTATTTTGAAACAGGGTCTCACTAAGTTGTAGAGGGCCCAATATATTTCTTTAAATTTTCTTCATGTTCCCATATACTTATTTCACCAGTCATTACTATGCTATGTAAATATTTAAGAGCCTACTATGTGTATGGACCTACATAATTTTAAGTATGTGCTTATAAATATTTTTGATCCAATGTCTACTTAACTAAAAAGTAATGAAAACTTGACTAGGATGTCATAAATTTTAATCCTGCACATAGGGTGTGTCAAGACAGGGAAATTGAAATGGAGAAATGAGTTAGTAGTCAGATAATTCAAATCAAAGGAGTTCTCCATAAATGGCCTATTAAATCAGTGCAAAACTATTTTAGTAGAATTTTCTTTATAGTTGTCTTAATCTTTTATTTCATTTTGCATCTGCAAACCTAGGATTTCTGTTAGCATAAGCTTGTGTGATGTGAAATGTTTGACCAACTAGAATAAGATTTAAAATGTAATATAGTTTTAATAATATTATATTACTTTTTCCAATTATTTAGAATATTCAGCAGCTAATAAACTTTAGGGTATTGGAATTCATAGAAGACAGTTTTTTCTCGGGGCATTGTGCAGCACGCCTATAATCCCAGTACTTGGGAGGCCAAGACAGAAGGATCACAGGTTCAAGAACAGCCTCAGCAACTAGTGAGGCTCTCAGCAACCTAGTGAGACCCTGTTTCAAAGCAAATTAAAAAAAAAAGGCTACGAGTGTAGCTTGGAGTTTGAATACACGTAGATTCAATCTCCAATACAACATATACAGGAAAAAAAAATACACTATTTTCATAAAGTATAAAACGAAGTCACAATGATATACAGCCTATTTCCCTTATGTTACTATAAAAGTTATGCTAATTGTTTTAGATGTATTTAAAATATACACTATATTAAATATCGAATCAACCATATCACATAAAAAAATCTTCTTTATGGGCTGAAACATATTCAGTTGTGATTGCATTGAGTAAAATGTTTGAATATCTGTTTACTTCATATTATTCAACCCACCATAACTACAAAGCCTTATAGCCTAGACTTTTACATTCTGATTTTGTGAATAGTACTTTCTTGAATAATTACAGTTGGTGTTCATTTCTCTTAACCTTACAAGAACTCAGAAAAGGAACAAAAAATGTATCTGTCAGAAAATCTATGGTTTACACCATTACAAATAAAGAACTAAGGTCAAGCTTAAAATTTGGAATTCCCTTTTTAAAGAGAGAATAACGCAGTTTTCATTCACTTGATTAAAATAACGGTCATTCATTTTCCTTTTAGCATAATGACATTTTGGTAAGGATATCATTTGATATTGTTCACCTAATGTCAGTTATCAATCAACTTACTATGTGTCCACTTCTAATAACCACTGTGAACTACTAAGAAATGTAGCCAGGTATAAAGACTAAGCTATTATTCTTTAAGTCAATGAGATGAGGTATTATGCAGGTTGATATAAGATGTTTTAAGAAATATTTATTATTTATTATATATACAGTAAGAAAGTAAAATTAGCATGGGATGATCTCAGGAAAGCAATACATATTTTTGGATTAGACACTGAATTAAAGGAAATGCATGATAAATTGACAAATTCACATTGCCAATGTTATGAAAAAATGATGCAGCAAAAAAAATCAAGATGTATTTTTCATTTTTGATAAGGGGACTTTTCCTGTTAGCTGTTAATTTATTATATTTTTAATCTGCAAAATTAAGTACTAGTCTTACAGAAGCCCAAAGTGAGGGAATCTACTCACTTTCAGAATGCACATTAGGAGTTTGGAACTGCACCCAGATTTTTTTGTGTTGTTGTTAGTAGGCCTCTGTTAATAGAGTAGTAGTTGCAAACACATAGGTAGGTTTGCCAATAACAACTCACAATTTGTGCAAAGTTGAGTCTTCGAAACTGAACAAATTTGCTCTCAATTTCCCGCCAGCGCTTGCTGAGCTGTATCTGAGTTGGCTCCACTGCCATTGCGGCCCCATCCTTAGACAAGCCCTCAGCTTGCCTACGAACTGCATTCAGCTCCTCTCTCTTCTTCTGCAATTCACGGTCAATTTCCTATTAGGCAAAACCAATACAGGGTCCAGGGCAGTTAGCTAACCACATCAACCGACCTGCAAGTAGCAATACTTCTCTCAGCAATTTCATAGGCTGTTGGTCCTTTATTGTCATCTTTCAAAATTTATAAATATGGAAGGTGTCACTGTCATCCTCACCCAAGAATCCAAATATTTCAGTTATAATTTGAATGTTCAGTTTTAGATATTCTATTTCAGAAATTATTAAATTGATCTAACATTTTTTGTTCTTCTGAATTCCTCTAGTGTTTTGGGGGTTGACTCAAATTGGAGTGATTACTTATTATTTGTTAGGGACTATCCATATAGAATATAATTTAGAGGGTAAGTGAGTGATTTATTTACTTTTTAAAGATTTGAGGAACTCAACAGAGAATGAAGCAAAATAAAAAGTATAAAATAATAACAGAAAAAAACATCTTCAGACAATATGCAAATAAATCTAGAGAGATTTGACAGTGATGTGTGAAGATGTTCTGATGAAATGAATGTGCTAACATGAGAAAGAAGTCGTCCATATACGGATAAGTCATTAGTTCATCTGGAACAAAAATACACAAAGTCAATTACAATTTTACCAGCAAACACATGACATTTCATAAGTAATTTACATTGTCTCAAAGTAACAGATTTTATTCATTTAACATTCTGTCAATTGAATAACATTTAATACAGTACATTTACTAAAATGAAACGCAATACAAAAATGCATCAAATCAAAAAGAACACTAATAGAGGAAACGAACAAAATTTTAAATATGAGCCTCACAGGTTAAGTTTAAATCATTGAACTATAGTAATAGAATCTAATATTGACATTCTAAAACAACATTACCTTTAATTTTCTTTCATCTTTGGGTTCGGGTAGACTTGCTAATTTTTTTTCAATGTCATCCAAGCATTTCAGGAGGTCATCAGCCTGCCTCTTGTACTGATACCACTGAGGAGAAATTTCTAGAGCCTTTTTTCTTCTTTGAGACCTCAAATCCTGTTCGTGGTGCAGACATTATTAAAATATCAATATGTATATATGCATAGCACGCTTCTGGCTAAAGTTATTTATACAAATGATTTGAGTCCCACATCTTTTTCTACAACTATCTTTTTATACAATGTTAAAAGAACATTTAAATGCAAAACATATAAATAAATGATTAAATTATGTATTTACATGGTAGACCTATGGACAGAACCTAATAAATATAAACAATGCACTTAAATATATTTTCTATTGACGTGTTCAAACTTGTTCAGAAATAATGTCATATTTAACTAACTCTTAATGTGCTAACTAAATTATTGGCTAGTCTATGTGAAACAGTTTAATATGTAAATACAATTGACTTATTTAGATAGTTGTAAAAATATAGTTTGTACTTGAATTTTAAAATGCATAGAATTCTAAAATTTACATGTTAAGCACTGGAATCATCAATAAAATTTTAGGTTTATATAGCCAAGCAACATATATGGACAATTTTGGCGATGCTTGTAAAAACGTTTCACAGGCCAGTAATAGTATGTGATTGAAAATATAAAGTTATTTTAGTTATCATATACATTGTTCCAAGATCTATGTGTAGAAGTATGCCTTTTGTTAATATAAATGGTGAGTACACACAATAGTGACAATTCACATATCTTCAATTTAAATGTTTTTAAATTGAATATTTTTCTTTCAAGGCTTACATAGCCAACTTTTTCTTTTAACATGAAATCATATTTCAAGTACAAAAATATTAACTATTTTAAGAAGAGAAAGTGTATAATATTAAATCAACCAGATGAGATAAATATGTTTGATTAGCTTAATGAATCAAAAAGGGAGAAAATAAATCACGTTGCTCCTACAAGTACTCACTGTCTTCCTTGATCAATACAATTAGTTTAAAGGCCATTTTATAATTCATGGGAATATAAAAGTTCTGCATAAACTCAATTCTTCAAAGAGGTAGCAGTTAGAGTATTATGTACAAGTTTAACTCAAACTAGAGAAAATAATGAATATCAAAGGATGGCTGAAATTTTTACTGCATTAGAAAGCTTTGACTTTTTTTGAAATATTTCATAATAATTATAATTGGAATCACTTAGCAGATTAACATAGTTACGTTATTTGGTGCTGTAAATTGGATTGACAAGCAGAATTGATCATTTTCATAAGTGACTTGTAGGATATATTTGCAAGAATGCCTGAGATTTCATTCTCTTTTTTTTTTTTTTTTTTTTTTTTTGCGGTACTGGGGATTGAACTCAGGGGCATTCTACCTCCGAGCTACTCCCCCAGCCCTATTTTTTATTATTTATGTTTGAAACAGGGTCTCACTAAGTTGCTGAGTGCCTCACTAGGTAGCTGAGGCTGGCTGCGAACCCGTCTCAGCCTCCCGAATGCTGGGATTACAAGCATGCGCCACCACGCCCGGCTCTAAAAGTTGTGAGATCAAGTTTATTGTAGTTTATGTTTTATGTTACATTTTTAAACCTCCTGTGGAGATAATAAGTGCCTTGTATGGATCAAAAAGATTGCTGCTTTTTTCAAAGGTACTAAGATACAGCCAAGTGAATGAGAGTTGAGCTCTGCCTTATTCATGATACATTTCAAATTGTTGCCTAAGAATGGGCTTGGTGGTAATAAAATTGGTAATCCTATTTCATAAGCACAAGGTGATGTGTAATATGTAAAACTTTTAGAAATATCATATAGATTTATTTAGAGTTATGCCAGATAACCATTAAACACTGCTATTTGCTAAAATATGTATAATCTTATGACCAGTGCAGGGGCTGCTAACAGCTTGGTCACAGTCTCAAGGGTATGAATTACACAGCTTTCTGCTTTTCTGAGTCCATCATGATTTGATTTTGGACTCCCCTTGAGGAAGAGGCCTTTTCTATTTACTATATATATCAGCAGTTACCTTGAGAACACCTGCTGGCCCATTAGACTTTCCTTGTGGATTCCTTACAGGCACAATATTGTGTAATTACATTCTCAGCAGTGTTTATTTGGTTGACTATAGAGAAAAAGGTTTTATCTTCTTATTTGCATATAGAAAGCAGATTCCATCCACCTACTAGCTGGATCTAAATACACAGCTATATAATTCTAAAAGTGTGATTTACAATAAAAAACTTGGCAATTAACATTATTAGAAAATTAGCTATGCATACAAATAGTAAATATGGTAAAACATATAGAAAAAAAGGTTTCACAAAACTTTTTGCATTTCCAATTTCATCTCAAGAATTTTCTAGACATAATTATAGAAAAATTTTTTTCTGTTCTTTCTGTACAATCCAGATGAGTCATATGGGTGCTTTAAGCCATACACTACTGTTGATTAATAATAAAGTAGCAGTTCTTCAAGGGCATTACAAATAATTTTGAGCATTCCTATATGAATGAAATTAGATTGTTGTAGTTGATTATTTAGTTGCAAGGAGTGATTCAAATGCATAATAGTTTATTTTTTAAATGAGGAAAATACAAGCCTTATTAAACAAATATTAGTCTACCAAAAATTGGACTTATTATAAATAAAACTTAAAAAGTAAAGGAAGTAAGAATAATAGAGAAACTATATATTGGTTATTCCAGAAGTTGGGTCAGGTTACAACATAAGTACAAAAATAGCTTATAGAAATAAAGTGTCCTAGAAAAGCAAAAGTGTCAGTACCATGAATGATATATTTTGATATTTTTGATATTATTTATAAATCTGTCTGAACAAAAAATATATAGTTTAAGCAACATATCTTTCAGAATCAGAAAACACAATAATGCTAAATAAAGCACACATATTGAACAGAAAAAAGTGAACTTCTGTTGACTACGACTCTTAAGCGGATTTTATGCACAATACATTTTATCCTACATATTAAAAAAAACACAGGCAAGGTATATTATAATTTTAGCTCTAATACCTTGAGAGCATTATGTTTTGTCTGTAACAGCTGCTGTTTTATCTTTATTTCCTCCCGCTTTCTCTCATCTGTGATTCTTTGTTGTAAGTTGTCTCCTCTTTGCAACAATTCTTTTACAGTACCCTCATTGTCTTCACTCTGATTAAAAACAACAAGTATAGTCTTCATTTTGGTTTTAAAAAGCTGTACATTGTTAACAGAGATAATAAAACATGTTATTTAAACACACACAAAGCTCAATTTTAAACTTTCAGGGAATGCTATTATAAAATAGTGTTCATAACTTTTATATTTTGTACTTTAGATTTTAAAAGAAGTTTCCCCTCATGTAGATCTACAGAACATATTTTAGGGGGATATGTAGCAATATGGTTGAGTAAGGTTCCTTCTTATCAGACAAGTGAATTGTCATAAAAGTATTTTTTGACTTTTTCAGTGTGGTTCTAGAAATTTAAAAAGTTTGGAGAAATAACCCAAAAATATAGATGTATGTATGTGAGTGTGAGATAGCAACAAATCCTAAAAAGTCCCAAAATGCTAACATGCTAGTAAGTGAAAATATTTAGTTTTAAATGTGTAATTTAAATGTGTAATATTTTACTAGTAAGATCTGCTTTGCATTTGAAACCTAAATGTCCAAATTTAGGACATGGGGTACTAGTGAAAAAAAAAACTGTATGTTAAATTGCAATCAAATACTGCTAACAATTTCTAAAATATCTCATACTTGTGTGTTCACTTTAAATAAGTATTGTTTTCACTGTGTATTTTGTCCTTTTATACTCAAAGGACACTATTCTAATTATATTTACTTAAAATGATTTGAGTGCACGATGGTCTAATATAGTTGCTTATTTGACTATTTTTTATTCCTACCTTCCTATTTTTCAATTTCAAACATGAATACTTTCTATTAAGAAAACCTACCATACAATGTATCCAAAGTATGCCAATGAGTGGAGGATAACAAATGACAAGTTTCAAATAAATCACTTGTATGGGTGTATATTATTTTTATGGTACTAGAGGTAATATATTTAAATCTATAATACAACCTTAAACATACAAGCAAGGGCCTATCCATCTTTAGAGGAAATGGGATTACTTTTTTTGAGATTTGTTGATTTGATGGTCTAATGAACTGTATAAGAAAGACATATCATCTATAAAAGACCTTACTTATTTTAATATGCCCTTTAAAAGTCTGCAGGATTTTTTAGGGCTAATGACAAAAAACAAAAAAAACCCACAGGAAAAAAACTCATTTCATTTAGTTCCACATAATGATGTGGGTATGGACAGGACTGGTGGTTGGCCCAAGTGTAAACAGAACTTTTCTTTTTTTTTTTTAAATCTCAGTGCCCTTTGCTTTCTTCTTTGATATGAAACAGAGATAGTTGGAACTCGGTATCTTAGAAAGCCTCTTCTTGTCTTTCTTTCCATGAGCTGAGTTGGCAAGGCCATCAAAACTCCATACATGCGAAGTACAGATTTAGGAGGCTCCAGGAAGTCAGAATTGATACCAATGGGAACTAAGTGTGATGAGTGGGAATATTTCTTTTATTACCTCACATGCCTATTATCTAATATTTATACATTGCCTTCTGAGGTCATTTGCAAAAATCAAGAAGTCTCTAGCACTGATACATCTCTGAAAATCTCTAGTAGAATACATGTAAAGGTTCAGAATGCCACAGAAGTGATGGCAGTGGAAGTGGGGAAAAGAAATTGTGGAAAGGAGGGTGAATGGAGGAATAAAAGTCAGTGAATAGGAATGTGATAAAAAATATTCAAGCCAGAGAGAAATGTCAAAATTATCTTAAAATTAAGTGGGACTTTAGGAGAATGTTCTGAGTTTACATTTAACCCACATGGTCATGTTTCTTTACTCCAATGAAATAAGCAGCACAGATTTATACAAATTTTAAACACACACTATATTATTTAATCAATATTTTTAAACTGAGGATTGAATCCAGGGGCATGCTACCTATGAACTCCACACTAGCCCTTTTTATTAATTAATTGGTTAATTAATTAGTTTATATATTCATTTATTTGTTTATGAAACAGGATCTCGAAGTTTCTGAAGGTATCCTAAAACTTGTGATACTTCTGTCTTGGCCTCCCAAATACTGGGCCATGGTGTCTGGCCTTTTTATTCAACCTTTTGGTAAACTTCGCTGTAGAAAAATTCACTAAACAAAGTTTATAATGTGTGAAATTGCTCCTTCTATGACCAAAAATATGGTTGATATAAAACATCAGCTTTCTACAATAGAGGAACTTCTTATTAAATTTCTAGTTTATTTTTCAAATTGTTTTTTTTTCTATTATAATTGTGACCCCTGAGTATAAAAACAGCAGAGGTCAAAACAAAACTGAACCATTTATTAGAATCTGTAAATATACCTATGTGACTGTACCAAAGTAATTTGACATTCAATATAAAATGTTAAAAGAAGAACTTTGCATTTACAAAAATTATTATAGTAGCACAATGTGCAAGTTTGCATTTAAAAATTATTATTGTAGCACAATGTGCAAGTTGTATTCTGAGAATTCAGTTTGAGATGTGAATTACATAATTTTTCCAAAATATTTATTCATTTTCACTCCTACTTCATTCACACTTTTATCACAACCAAATTACCATATCTTTATTGAAGTCTTCCTCTTTCAGATTCACCCCCTGCTGAATTTCAGCCTCCAGTGGTTCAAGCAATTTTTGTATATCTGAGTTAAACTGCTCCAATTCCTTCAAAGGAATGGAGGCCTAAAAAAAAAGATAGTGCTAATTTAAATCAAAATTACTTTTTATTAGAAACAGAAACCAAAAGAAATACATTTACTCAACCTCCTGTAGCTAAACTAATGACATGCATTATGTCCCCACATTATATTTTATGAAGGTTTTGAAATACAAATGTGAAAGTACCTGGGGATGCAAATAAGAAAAAACATTTAACATCACCAGAGCTGAACATACATGCAACATAATGCAATTCATCATTCTGTGGTATCAAAAAAGTCAATTTTTATATATTTGACTGGGCTAATTTTTAATATGCTAAAGTCAAATTTAATCTTATTTGAAACAATATGATATAAATATCATTTGAGCAACTGTCTTATCAAAAATTGCCTCATTCATCAAATAACAGTAACTTCAGGTAGAAATCTAGACTTATCACGTTATCCTCAGAAACAGTACATGGCAATCTGCTCAGATACTTTAAATGACATTTTTAGCATGGAAAAAAAGAAAGACCTCCTCTCCTAGGAATAACAATACTATTAGCTTGATTCCTAAATGTTTTCTTTGGTGGCATAAATAAATATGCATGAATGAACTAAGAATATTTCACATAAAGAGTGTGAAGATAGGTTTTTCAACCTTTCAAAATTCTTTGGATTTACATATTCTAAAGGAAAAAGAGTGATGAATGAAAATACATTAAAAATCAAATATTCAGAAAGTAGGCACCATTTAATTATTAAAGTTCTCTTAATAAAATATACTTTTAACTCTCTTTATGCTGTATTTAGTTACATCCTATTATAAAACTAGAAAATACCCTATGCCTTGTATCTTTTTAAAAACCAGAGATGACATATAGAAATTAGATTTTTTCAAAGTTATTTCATTTGATAAAACCAATTCAGGAATAACTTCTAGTGTCTTATGTCCAGGATAATATCATTTATGAAGTTTGGTCCCTACATATTATTTTCAAGTCACAATTACAGCCATAGATTTGCCCTATCATTATTAGATGAAAATTGCTGGAGGACCATAAGGATAAGTATTCAAGAATAAACTAAGTATCTAAAGGTGGTCTACTATATTAATAAAGAAGTAAATAGTCGAAGGATTTCATGAGGACATGGTTTTCACATGCAATATGAATAAACACACAACTTCTAGGCTCTTCTATACATCTCAGAAAGGATTTATGGTATCTTTTTGAAAGTGATTTCTTATACTACTAGTTTCTAAGTCCTAATTATAATTTGCCATTGGAAGTACAATTGTTTCCTGAACCAGTATGATTTTGAGTGTATAAATATGCTTAAATCATGTTTCAATTATTACCATTCTCCTATAGTTCAAAACCATATGCTACTCAAAGGATTGTAAAAGTAAAATGATTACCATACTTTAGAATCATAACTACACAATACCAATTTGATGGTATTTTATGTTATTGAAATGTTCACATTTGCTGATGTTGAATAAGAGCAACTATACTGTTCTACATGATTTTGTGAATATATTATAAATAATGTTTAAAATAACTTATTGAATACTTGTATATATAAATACCATGGGTCTATTTATAGTTAGATTTACCTGTTTTGTCCATCTGCTTCTTCTCTAGCTCATCTTCTACCTATATACTTAAGATTATTTTCAAGGGCTACAAACTTGAGTTTCTATATATTATTCCCAATGATTCTCCCATAATAAACTATATTTTCTTCCATGAATTTAGCTATAATCTTCATGTCTCTCAAACTGTTATCTTTATCTGTAATCCCACTTTGAATTTCAATCTGGACTCTCCACTAGCATGTCAATTTCATGTTGAAGTTCATATACATAAAATTGAGCTCATTATCTGACACCCAAACTGTTTGCAATTGTCAACCTCTCTACTTCTGTTAATAGGACATTTTTCTCAGTCATCCATGCTTAAAACGTAGGTCATGTTATTCTCGAACATCTTTCTCCGATATCTACTAGGTACCAAATAGGACTACGTATTCACAATGATCCACTTGCTTTGTATTCCCAGGCACACCATCTTTCTGAATCTTCATACATGATAAGCAATTACTTCCAGACAGATGTATGAACTCCTTCTTGCCAAAACATTTCCAGCCTGTGCACAGTGACCAGGTCAATATGTCCCCCAAACATCACTTTCATTATGCTATTTTTCTGCTCCAGAATCTTATGCATCTATTGAATACAATTAGCATAAAGTCCAAGCTTCAGCACGATAGTTAAGGATTACCTAATATTGTCCCAAGAACCTTCCAGACTTATTTAAGTATTCCCAATATAGGCTTTTCTTGCCCACCATTTGGTGATCTTCTGTTATTGCTCTCTCATGGACCTTAGAATTCCTTTCATCTTTTGGTGGAGAACACACGCTCTTAGTGGAAATGCATGGATGGAAGCTGGGTTCCACTATTTACTAGCTGAGGGTCCTTGAAAAACTAATTTTTTTGAGCTTCATAAGGCTGTTATGAGAATCAACTATGTAAGAAGGGTGTCTCATATGTAATAAATGCTCAGAAAATTTTATCTATGATTATTTTCTCTCAAAATCCTATGCATCCATCTTACATAAATATTAACTAAACCTTGACTCTTACTATTTTTTTCTCAAAATCATATCCATGCATTGGGCTACTTCAAGACATCTTTTGAGAACATATTTTAAATGATGAACAAATGTTTATTAATGTGGTGAGTTTTTATTTTAAGACGAGATTTAACAAAATCATGAAATTCTAATGGTGAACATGGAAATATTTGGATTCTAGTTTGGTAAATTCGTATCATGCTGGACAATAAAACTATTGATTAATTAACCTGCAATAATATAGAAAATGGTGTTAAGGAAGATGTCAAAGGCACTATATGTGTTCTTTTCTGGGCAGTATTTTTAACAGAACTTGAAGAAAGAAATGGTATTCAAAAACTACAAAGTCAGTGAGATGAATTCTATGAACACCCATGAAGATAAGGTTTTTGTCTTATTCTACCTAGTCATTCCTGTTAAACACTAGGCAATCATAAGTACATATTTAATAAAATATACAAAAAAGATTGACTAATAATGGGGCAATAGAGTAGTAAAATAAACATTTCAAGTATTTTTTTTTTTTTTTTGTGGTACTGGGGATTGAACTCAGGGGCATTCTACCTCCGAGCTAAACCCCCAGCCCTATTTTTTATTCTTTATTTTGAAACCGAGTCTCACTAAGTTGCGGAGTGCCTCACTAGGTAGCTGAGGCTGGCCGCGAACCCAGATCCTCAGGTCTCAGCCTCCGGAATGCTGGGATTACAAGCGTGCGCCACCACGCCCGGCTCATTTCAAGTATTTTTACATAGCCAGTTCAGAAGATCTGTCTGGTCAGTACTTTACATGTACAAATATTTAACAACCGGTCAATGCTAGAATAGTTGATGCTATCAAATATACCAAAAAAAGAAAAAGAAGATGTGAAAAGACCTTAGGTGGTACTATTATTTAATGAGAAACTAATTATTCAGGCAAGATAATGGAAACAGACTTCATTAGCAGGATGTATAGGATCTAAATTTCCCATTTAAAGATTGGTAAAAGGTCATTATGTAAATTACAGTTTGAATTATTGTGTGTGCTCCGAGGTGAATACCTAGAATAAATGGGTAGAATTTACATGGTAGAATTTACTTGGAGCCTGAATTTTAGGTTAACATAACAACAATTTATTAAGGCTGTAATATTTTTAAGCAATAATTTTAAGGTGGTGAGTTTCTCCTTGCTGAAAATATACAGGCAAAGACTGGATGATCATGTACTAAGCCATATTTTAGAAATATGACCATTTTCACATGGACACTATTCAAAAATTTTATCATCTTATGGTAAGTTATTTCCTCTAAATTCAGTGTTTAGTGTTGCTCAATAGAAATTTAATACAAATCATATATATATGTATATGCAATTTAAAATTATCTAGATGCCATATTATAAAATAAAAAAGATAAAATTAATTTAATAAAGTTTTATTTCATCAATATATACAAAATATTACTGCACAAAACTACAATTAATATAAAAATTTTAAGAAGATATTTTACACGTTTTCATACCAAGTTTTAAAATCCATGTGTGTTTTATTTTTATAGCACCTCTTAATTTGGAATAGCCACATTTCAAATGCTTAGCAGTCACATGTGGTAGATGTTAACACAAGAGGCAGTATAGAATATACTATTTTAATCAGGACATAGATAAGATACAATATCTCAGTATTAGTTAGAAAAATGTTACTAAATAATATCTTAAAATAATGGTCAAAATATGAATATTTAATAAGTTTTAGTGGATCTAGATTAGTCATATAAAGTCAGTCTTATTTACTTGCATTATTTTTTCTGAGAGGGATCTTTCAGGAAGCCCTCAGGGTATAGAAAATCTTATAGCAGTGTATTAACCTGTTAGTATCTCTACTCCTCATTTATGTATAATTCTAAATTGTGCCACACTATCTCTTTCATATAATGTCATTCAACTTTCAGGGATATATTCTTTGTTTCCATAAGTAGATTTAAAGTCCTTGAAGTTGGCAATATATCTTATACTACTCTGAATTTCCATAGAAAATATGACCCCTTTTTGTATAGAAAAGGTGTCTATATCAATTAATAATTCAAGAACCACTTAAAAGTTGATTACCAATGATCAGTTCTATAACCAAAAAAAAAAAAAAACTGTAAGTAACCATCTGAATTATTTTTTCTATATTATTGAGAGCATCAGATCAACCATTTAACATCCATGTGATTAATATTCTTTGTTGGGACACAAGGTGTTGAAAAAATTCAATTACTTTCACTAAAAGTTCACGAATTCACTATTAAGTCTTGACAGTTCTAATATGGAAGATACATCTCCAAACAATTAACGTTTTACATGTCATTATTTGGTACTCATAATTTGAAATTTTTTTTTTTTTTTTTGGCGGTACTGGGGATTGAACTCGGGGGCATTCTACCTCTGAGCTACACCCCCAGCCCTATTTTTTATTCTTTATTTTGAAACCGGGTCTCACTAAGTTGCGGAGTGCCTCACTAGGTAGCTGAGGCTGGCCGCGAACCCGGATCCTCCGGTCTCAGCCTCCCGAATGCTGGGATTACAAGCGTGCACCACCACGCCCGGCTCATAATTTGAAATTTTTATGCAACTATATAAAATAAGTGAATAATAAGGAATTATCTATAATTCAAAAGCTCATTGTGGAGTCCCCAAATTTTAAAATATAAAGTATATAATGCCTGCATTTTCAAATGAGAAGTATGATAAATTGCCTAACCAGTTGAAACTATGGTTGATAAATCATCTTAATTACTGGGTAAATTACTTCTATTGACTTTAAAGAAAATATATGACCACAGAAGAACTAGAATCACAAGCATAACACATAATGTTAGACAGTGCACACAAGATAGGTTTTAAAATATGTAGAAATTAATCAAACAGAAGTTACATCATTGGAGAAAGTATGAACCAAGCATAGTTGTTGCACAATTTAATTTTTACTTACCTTTTTATTTTAAGAACTTTAGCATGACTGTGCAGTTATACAAAATACATATAAAGTAGAACATAGAGAAGTTTAATAAACAGATAAATGGACACAAAAGAAAGAGACAGAGAAACTGAGAAAGACAACACTTTGTTTTCCTTGATATTTTAATGTTTTAAATTGCTTAACAACTATTAATTATGTTTTGCTTTAAGATTTAAGAATTAGTGAATTTTAAGGCTTTGTTGAAATTTTGGCATTGAAGGCGACTTATATAACAAGTTAACAAAGAATAACAGACAGAAGAAAAGCAAAATCAATTACAAACCGATTCATTATAAATTGAAAGCATTCAAAATTACTGTTACACTTTATCATTATTAAAATATAAACTTTCCTTTTGTTATATATTATTTCATCATGCATAGATACACTACCATAATAAAGACTGTGTTCACACAGATAGCAAATAAACATTTGTTAATCTGGACTAAGAAATTTCAATAATTATGATAAATGAGTACTACATTGGAATTATACTAACATCTAAATGGAAAATAAATAATCCAAGTGCTAAAGACTGATTTAAAATTGGTTCAAATCAATCAATCTCTATTTTCCATTCTGCAGCTTTAAAAATTGATTTATTATTACAATATTAGTATAGAAAAACAAGAAAAGAATAATTGATAACAACTGAGTGCATAAAGTTTCAGCAACCAGTAACATCCTATAATACAGAGAAGACAGACCACTGACATGATAGAGTCATTTCAAATTGCTCTAACTATAGAGGAAAGAAAGCTTACAACTATATAGAGTATTGAAAATATAGTACATCTATGCTAAAACAAGAATAACCAAATAAAGCAAATTATAGACATATTCATTCTTTTACTTTAAAATTAAACTGTAAGAAAATATAGTAAGTAATGTTTATAAATTCAACAAAGTGATTCAAAGTAGTGATATTTCACTAGTTGCATTCTACTGATATTAGATAAGGTACTAGTTTAATGCTTTGATGATGAAAACATGAAAAAGTGGTTAATTTTGGGGGCTAATTAAGGAGCATTATCTAATATACCCCCCTCCTGATTGTGAATTGATGAGACTAATTTCATTGTTGCACATGTCAGAATTGGATGCAAAGTATAAATTGGATGATTAAGATATATTGGTAGGTCAATATAATGTAACTCCTTGGCTACTTTTGTGAAGTATAACTTAGAATACTCCTCTATTACATCATGATGTTAGTTAAATAGCAAATGAAATAGGAGCAGGATCAATTTAACTCCAAAATATTTGTGGGGAAATGCAGATAAATTAGAAGCACAAACATTTTGGGAAATTTTGTATTTTTAACTTCTGGATTTATTCAGTTTTCTTTTGTTTGTCTTCTGGATTTATTCAGTTTTCTTTTGTTTGTTCCTCCATTCCTTAACTTGCTTCCACTTTCTGTTCAATTCTTTTTTGTTTTTAATATAAGGAAGTATACTGAAACTACTGTGTTTGAAGTGAAATTGAATAGGTTTATACCAACACATCTTAGGCCAATAAATATTTGCTCACATAGATACAAGTATTAAACTATGCTGTGAGTCAGCTAATATAAGTGGTCAAAAGCAATGGAATGAGACCTAAAATATTCTAAGCAGGATATATAACTGTTTGAATTTCCACAAATCAGTGCCTTTCTCTTAGCCCTCAATAACTATTTGAAAATCTCTGGTTCAAAAAACAATTTTTGTTATATTGGAAATTGAAACCAGGAGCATTCTACCACTGAGGTATACTTTTAGTCCTTTTTTATTTTTTACTTTTTAACAGGGTCATGCTAAGTTGCCAAAGTTCGCTTTTAACTTGCAGTCCTCCTGTCTGAGCATCTCAAGTTCAAAGAATAATTATTTTTTGAATTTGCTGACACTTAACAGAAAAATAATTTTCTTTTATGAAAGACTACAAGCAGGAATTACATTTAAATAGCTTCAATTATTTCAAATGTCATGCTAATAAGAACTAGTTAGTTCTATCAAAATACTCTGCTAACCAAACAAATATATATCTACTTGAAAACATTTTAAATGCTTATAAAATAGGTTTATAATCAATGTGTCAATAGAATTAATCTTGTTTATACGAATAGTCTATTGCAAATGTGAAAAACAATGTTGTTGAAGTAGGAATTCTGTTGATAGGTTCATTTCTTTCTTATCTATTTGAATCAAATAAGATTAGAAGGTACATTATTATATAGTTTACTACATAATTACTATACTTTACTACTTATATTGTACTATATAATTATGTTACTATTACCTGAGAATATTACCTGTAAACATTACACATTTAATATTCTACAAATTAGGTAATATTTATAAGACCTTACCTTGGTTCTCATGTATGTTTTTAAAAATTTCTTGGCAGAAAATTTTACTAAAAGGGGCATTTATATAACAAGAATTACTGTAGCAATTAATGAAGTATCTTCTGTCAGAAAAGGTGTTTCATTAGAATATAATTAAAAACAGACTGCAATGGGGAAAGAGATCAATTTATATGTATTAATAAAACTGATCACAGAAATTTAGGTTTTAATTAAAAATTTTAAATTCAATAAACCTCAATTTGAAATTCTAGGTCACATTTATAAGCTGCACCATTTGCTTCACTGATGTTTAGAGATTCAAAATGTATGTCTAAACTATCATTCAATGATTTCTCACATATAAAGTCATATTTTAAGATAGATAGGACCCAACCATGTGTTTCTTCTTCTTGATGAATTCTACAATATATAGACCAATATATAGACAAGTCACTAGCTTTCTCATTGGCTGTCTTATAGCCCTATATAAACATCCTAAAGTTTCAGAATCACAGATTGTTTTTATATCTACTGATACTGACTGGAGGTCAAAAAACTTGATACTTTATATTCATTATAGCAATAAAACTATGAATATTTACATGAAGCCAGATTGCCAAAATCTCATTTTACAGTTGCAATCCATGTATATAGACACTGCTACATAAATTTTAGTTCCAATTTTCAAGGCCCATATGGAAATTAAGGAACATATGGTATATCTACCCTATAGCACATAAGCCTTAGTAAAGCATTGAAGACAAGGAGAAAATAAATTCACTTTTCTATTGGTTAGTATCAATTTCAGGGCTATATCTTAAATTTTCTGATACTTAAAAGGTCATATATTTCAAAATTCCTAGAAGAAAATAATCTAAATAAATCATATGTATGAATTTCATAATATTTTGTAACAAAGCAAAATAATTCCTATACATAGCTAAAGACTGATTAGTTAAATTCATTTGGAACTATTAGTACAACATAACAAATATATATATATTGATATGTATTTGATTGATGAAATTCATATGCAGAATTTCTTTCTCAACCAGTATTGAATCCTGAGCCGTTTTTAGTTCATCATTTTCTTGGCCCTCATAAGTAATAACTGACCTCTAGACTAGATAGTTCTGAATACCTCTAGATTAATAGTTGTCAAGGAGAGTTCTCTGAACCATTATCATCAATACCACCTGGAAACTTGTTAGGAACACATATGCTTAGGCTCCTTCCCTCTTTAACTGAGTCAGAATCTCTGGGTATAGGGCCCTGCAATCTGTGTTTTAACAACCCTATGTGTACATACAAAAGATTGAGAGTCACTGTTGTAGACTGTCACTTCCTCCTTTCCATTCTCATAACTTCTGCATTAGTTGAGGTTTTCATTGTCTCTCATTTAGACTGTTGTGATGGCTTATTAACTGTTTTCCCTATTTTCTGCTTTTTTTTTTTTGTTTTTTTTTGTGGTACTGGGGATGGAACCTGGGGCATGCTACCTCCGAGCTACAGCCCCAGCCCTATTTTTTATTCTTTATTTTGAAACTGGGTCTCACTAAGTTGCAGAGGGCCTCACTAAGCAGCTGAGGCTGGCCGTGAACCCAGATCCTCCAGTCTCAGCCTCCCAAATGCTGGGATTACAAGCGTGCGCCATGACATCTGGCTCTATTTTCTGCTTTTATATGATTGGATTTTCTGCAAAACCACCTTGACTAATCTTTAAACAGTGAATGAAAAAAGGAAAAAAAAATCAAGAATTCCTGATTGCCTACTAAATTAAGCATAAACTATTAGCCTGGTTTTCAAAAGGTCTTCACACTGTGTCTAACTATCCTCATCAGTCTTATCCATAATTGCACTTCAAGCTATATGCTCTCTATTCCATAAGCAAACTAAATTTACTGTCCATAACAAATTATACTCTTGAGCTTTTCATAGGTTTTTCCAAGATTGTTGCCTCTTCTTTTTTGCTGGGGTACTGCTAACTTTATTTAATATGTACTCACCTCCAACCCATTATTTACGGACATCTCTTGCTCCACCATTAAACACTGAGTTCCTTAAATCCATCATATCTTTCCTAACAATAGAGCTACCCACAATATCCAGTACTTTGACTTGAAAATAGTATATGGTTGCTCCAGTTCATCTAGATTGCTTCACTTTCCCAATCCTTCCTTTGTTAGTTCTTTAAGATACACCTCAACTGCTCTCTACTACAAATTGCTAGCTTCTCTTCTCCAACTTGGCTTCCTGGAGGAGTAGAGCTGCCATGAGCAACAGGAATAAGTAATTTATTTTTGTCTCTCCGTTATCTTTCATATGCTTCTGTTTCATGTCATCTTCTTTACCTGGCATGATCCCTTTGTTCCAGTCACATCACCATGTTCATGTCTTAAAGCATAGAGTTGGGACAAAGTGTCTCTCCTCCTGGATTCCATCAACTTTAATCAGGGCTTAAAAATAATCCATGTTTTATATGTAATTTAGACTCTTTCCAAATAACCATCTCTTCACACTGATTTCATATAGATTGGGAAACATTAGAGTTTCTCAAAGCCATTAAATACTCTTGAGTAATCTAAAAAAATAGGAAGTAGTATTTCATGTATTTTTTTTTTTTTTTTTTTTTTGCGGTACTGGGGATTGAGCTCAGGGGCATTCTACCTCTGAGCTACACCCCCAGCCCTATTTTTTATTCTTTATTTTGAAACCGGGTCTCACTAAGTTGCGGAGTGCCTCACTAGGTAGCTGAGGCTGGCCGCGAACCTGGATCCTCCAGTCTCAGCCTCCCAAATGCTGGGATTACAAGCGTGCGCCACCACGCCCGGCTGTATTTCATGTATTTTAAAGACTGTATTTGGGGCACACAAAACTTCCTATAACTTCTTAAATTGTTTCACTTAATTAGCTGTAAAGTTGGCTGTTGCTATTGAAATAGCAAAGACGTGTTATCTTAGCTCCAGCCATTCTAGCTGAGGTGAGAAAGAGAAATCAGCTATTCCTCCATTTATTTTTTCTATCAAACGTCTCAATCCTCAAAATTGATTGTTCAAGTCTACTATATCTATTGATGGAAATAATTACTGGTATTGATGATTTTTATCCTTTAATATCTGTATAACTGATTTCTTAAATGTGTTTTACATCATTTAATCAACACAATAATTCTGAAATTAAAATAAGACAGGCACCATATTCCTAATTTTGAAAATAGAAAGGAAGCTCTGAGAGGTAAAGAAAAATATTCCAGATTGCACAACTAGAAATATGCTCAGCTAGCACTTGAAGTAGAGGACTTTTCTTTTCATCATAGTATTCCTCTCATTGCTAAAATGACCACCACAGAGAGCTACACCTGAAAAGACAAGTTCTCAATCTGAACCAAAGATTACAGTGCATACTGCTTTCTGGGTTTTGTTTTGTTGTTGTATTGTCATAGACCGACCTTGAAGGAGACATGGGAGATGGGGATAATCAACTTTGCATCCTTCACTGAAGAGCGAATATAGGAGATGCCACGGAGTTTTCAGGATAATCTTTTGCTCTATTCAATTGCCTTTTTTAGATCACCTTTAAAAGGCTATTGTGCAATTAGTTCTTATACTGAGTCTACAATCTACCTATATAAACACTAACCTAGCTTTATTCATTTCTTTGATCACAATATATTTTTCCCAGGTTCAGATTATTATCCTCTGTACAACCTAGCATAGACTCTACTGTAGAAAAGTTATAGACCTGCCTAATTTCTTTCCTCATAAACCCTACTATAATGGAGCTTGACTTTGAGATCAAAAGCCACCCCTAAGACTTCTAGTGCTTCCATAATTCCCCTATTCTCTAAATAAAAACACATGTAAGCCACTAAATATCTTAATTATGTTATTGTATTAACAAAATATTATTAAAATGCTAATTTCAGAACAGGAAGGGTCTTTTGAACTAATCTGACACAAATTTAATGTCATAGTCTAGGGGCATAACTTGTACTTTCTAAAGTTAATCAAAAGAAAAAAAAAAGATAAAATGGCAAAACCTTTCCCATCTGGTGATTCCACTATTTTCCACTTCATACATTCCATTTTGAATATCTCTTTTTAAGGGACAGACTATTTTTCCTTCTAAAAACTATTGAGCCAATATAACTCACTTATCATACAAATACTGAAATAGATGTGTAGAGAAATCACATATTTTCTTTATTATAAAGTTAAACCCGAAGTCCAGTCTTCTACTTCTATCTTTCTCTGTTTAAGGATTACCTCACCAGAATTTAAACATCTCCATGACGATGTATTAGTGTTAAACATAGTTTATGATTGCGATAATATTTGCTTTTGTGCTTGTAAACAGGTATTTTAAAACAAATATCTTTTCAACCTTATATCTTTGCACACTCTAGCACAATGGAAGCTCAAAATCATTTGTAGATGTTATAAAGAAATAAGAAAAGTGTCAGAAATGTCTTATTTCTGGTTTTATCCTGATGGTATAGCATAATTATAAATTCAGAGCATCAACATGAGATCATTATTTCACAAAGTTATCTTACTAATTCAGAGAAAGGAATATTTTGAAAAGTAAATAATGGGATTATCTTGTCAATTAATATATAATTGAAAATATTGATTTGAAATATCATATAGCTTTCTTTGAAAGAGAAAATCAATGAAGTGCATTGAATGGCTCACTTGATGCATGATTTCCACAATTAATACTCATAAATTTTTGCAGAATACAGAATAAAAATTCACAAATGTTGTCTTGATCACAAACTTTCTAGCTAAATTTTTGCTTATATGGTGGAGGATGAATTGTTTCCAATTTTCACCATAGTGTCCGTGAGTCACAACCCTGTAACACAATCTACCTAAAGAGAATGTCTCTTAAATATTCTGTAGCTTGGCAATTTGTTATATATATATGATGGGAAGACTATCTAAGTCTTTTGGTTATATTATAGTTATTATCTAAGCCATTGATATCTCTAGATGTGGAAGCTATTGTCTATTTAATTAGCAGAATAAATACTTAAAGAACCATTAAACACTGAAAATAAAATTTCAGAGCCTGCCAGATATTTTTGCAAGTGATAATGAATATGTGTGGGGAGGTGACTTTTGATGGTAACTATATATTTCATGTGCATAAACTATTTAGCATTACTCATATCACATTTCTTATATTTTGAAATCTATTTCAAATACATACATTGTATATAACATGATGATTCATTGTAATGACTTAGAATGTGTAGCAATTATTAAACCATGATATTGTGTAACCATATTTATGACAAAACTTTTTGAACATATTCTCCTACTTTCTTGGAATCAATACTTACCTGACATTTTATATCATATTTACCCACAAATATTTCGATATGGTTTTTATCATTTAAAATAATCTCTACTATTTATCTACATTCCTAAGTATATACATATCTTTCATATATATGTTTATATTTGAAATCAAATCATATATGATATTAAAATGTTTGTCAAACTATATTATACAAATTTGGGGGTACTTTCTTGCATTTTTAATTTTCCTCAAATATTTGAAATTCTATACTATATCCATGTGCTTTGCAAACTACTTAAGATTTTATCTTCATTAAGTATTACATAAATGTAAAGGCTATCATGCAAAAATACCATATTTTCTGATTCTTCGTTAAATAAACATAAATATGCATATAAAATTACAAAAGATATATAAGCTTTGCAATTATTTGTTTTAATGGCTTGAGAATTTCATTAAGCTTAGTGGATTTTTTCAGTGTCTGCAACTAGCAAGAGCTTGTTAATATACATACGCGCAGAAGTCAACAAATACAAACACCCTAGATCATGCAGGATATACAAGGCTTTGTTTTGGATATATGACCTATATTACACAAAAGCAATATTATATTTAGCAAAATATATCAATATCAGTGGTGCTTTCTTTAGATAGATATATTTTGTGCTTTTTAAATTTTTTGCCTGCAGCATGCTATTTGCTATTTTGCTGTAGGTAACCCCTGAAAGTACATATGTAAACCAGTGCAGAACACAGTTCTACAATAGCTGTGACAGGAAAGAAGTGTGTGAAAAAGAAAGAAAGAAGGGGGAAAAGAGACAGTGATTTATAAATGATAGTCAATGGTAAAATTTCCTTAAATACATTTTGAGCTTCATTTTTCTTTTGAAAACCTTGCTGTGGAGATTGCTTGCCCCCTTCAGGGAACTGCGCAACCTTCTCAAGAGATCATTTAGCACTACTTTCCACCTTGGAGTAGATCTTCCTACCTTTCCAGTCTTAATTCTGTGAGAAATGGCTGCAAATCGATGGTTGAGCTCTGAGATTTTGGGTTCTACTATTTTCTTGCAGTAGTCGCCACGGTTTGCCATCAAGTTCGCTGCTTGGTCACGTGTGGAGTCCACCTTTGGGCGCATGTCATTCATTTCAGCCTTTAAACGCTATATTCCATGAGCAAGAAACAGGGCTTCAAGTTAGTAGTGCAAGTTGAGACAGAGAGAGGGGGGTAGGGAGAGAGGAAAAGGGAGAGAAGAGAGAAAAGAGAGGAGAGAGGGAAGAGAGGGGAGAGAGGAGAAAGGAGAGGGGAGAGGGGAGAGGGGAGAGAGAGAAAACACACCACATACATGCAGAATAATAGGGAGGGGGGAAAGCCAACTTCCAGAAAATAGAAATAGAGTGAAAATATACATAGTCTCTGAATATTAGGTCCCTATCCTTGATTTAGTTTGATTCATGTGTATTAAAAGTTTTTATTTAGTCTGAGGAAGGACAAAGGATGTTTTCTTAATTTCCCTATGTTGTCCACAACATTCTTTTTATATTTAGTCGTATTTTATCATATATTTATTGAATTTAACAGTTGTACAACAACCTAAATATGTGTTCAGGAAGGAAGGTATCTGTAGTATATACTTCTATTTCTTTCTGCTTCTTTGGAGATGCTCTTTGTTTATTATGGTGAATGTCACTGAAAAGGCTAATTTTCAAACAGAAATGGATTCTGTGACAAACACAGAGGTACTAAAAATGTTCTGCCTGAAAAAAGAGGTCACAGAGGCTATAAATGAAATAAATTAATTCCTATCATACCAAAGTATTTGAAGGAATTTCTCCATAAGATGACATCCTTAACTACGTATCAAGGCAGAATGGAAAACACAAAAGAGATCAAAATAAGGGACAGTAGAGTAACATATCTTGGAGCTAGTCTTAAATTCATTTATAGATTTTCATTAAAATGGAATCAAATTCTTTAGAAAATATATATGGCATAAAAAGGAAACAATAAACTGCAGAGACAGAAAATGAGTGTCCTTTAAGTACCAACTCACTAGTCATATGTTACTGAAGAGTTCAGCTAAACTAAATAAGGAGTCATTAATGTAAATAAGATTTAAAATTCAACTCCTTTTTAATTGGGAAAGGATATGTTGTCAAACAGAGACACTATAGTATGAATAAGATATGTTTGCATACTATAAATTCATCCTTTTAGAGGACTTTTTTTAAGGAAACATGAAATTACTTTTGAGATAGAAGACTTGGCATATCTTAATAATTTCAAAAAGAGAGAGCCTAAAGCTATAAGCTATGTTTATTGTATAGGTAGTTAGAAATTTTAAAATTCTCTTTTTATGAGTCCAGAATTATGAATAATTACATGTTAAATATCACTCACCCAAACTACTTGGAAGGCGAGAGAGAGAGAGAGAGAGAGAGAGAGAGAGAGAGAGAGAGAGAGAGAGAGAGAGAGAAAGAGATTGATTGTTTTATTTTGGAGATGGTACCCAAATCTAAATACAAAATTCATTTACATTTCATGTAAAACCTACACTTACACACATAACCTGAAGGAAACTTTATGTACTATTTAATTTAATTAATTTATTTATTTTTGCGGTACTGGGAATTGAACTCAGGGGCATTCTACCTCCAAGCTACCTCCCCCAGTCCTATTTTTATTCTTTTTAGTTTTGAAACAGGGTCTAAGTTGCGGAGAGCCCCACTAAGTAGCTGAGGCTGGCTGTGAACCCGGATCCTCTGGTTTCAGTCTCCCAAGTACTGGGATTACAAGAGTGCACTACCACACACGGCTTATATACTATTTTAAATATAAAATTTTGTTCATGAAAGTAAGTTTCATGATATGGGATTTTCCACTGTGGCATCTTGTTAGTATAAAAAATTATCAGATTTAGGGAAATTTTGAATGGGTCAGTGATGCTAATTCTGTACAAAATTGGCCTATATGTAAAAATATCCATATGTCTGTTTTTCAGATGTTTAGTTAGATAGGCTGTGTGAATGATGATGAAAAATTGTGCTTTATGTTAGATACAAGAATAAAATACTACCATGGAAATATGCAGGGCCTTGCAATATGGTAGCAAAATAATTCCTTAAATTTACCCTTCCTAAACAGAGTACAAAATAAATATAGTTAGGTAAAAGGTGAATTTGGACATCTAAATGATAGAACTTTTCAACGTCATTAACTTTCAATCAAAGGAAAAAGGTAGAAAGAAGAAAAGATAGAAGGTTTGATTGTTTCACTTATACTAATAAGTCCCTGGTATCTTCCAAAACAAACATGATTGACATAACTGTTGTGCAGTTTGCATATTACTGTTCCAAATATTTTATTTGCTACCTTAAGTATGTCTTCTTTTTGTTGGGGTTTCTTTTTCTCAGACTCATCCAAAAGTGTTTCAGCATGAATGATCCACTTTGTGATCTGATCTACATTCTGGTCAAAGGTTTCCATGTGCTTTTGGTATTCCTTAGTTGTAGAGAGATAAAGAGTAACATTACTGATTAGGCAACATTCTTAAAGGATGTCTTGCATTCTAAAATTCTGTAAAAAATACCCCAAAATATATTACTGCTATAATTACTTTTAAGTGGAACCTCCATAAAGACTATACCACAAATGTAGCAAAAATGTTAAATATAGTTATAGAGATCGGCAGATATAGAACTAGGCAATAGTATATATGTGGAGTGGAGGGATTTCTAAACATAAATGTTATTAATGAATGCCTCTGAAATTTTTTCTCACTTCAGAGAGGGGTGGAAAAGCTTCCAATTTCTTACCAACAAAAGATTTAACCACTCTTCTGCTCGGGATGTGACAGCTATCCAGTTGCTATTCAGAAGACTAAGTTTATCTTCCACCAGGGTCTCCTTCTTGCCCAATACCACTTTCAAGGCCTCTCCTAAATCTGTGACACTCTTCAAGTGAGCCTTCTGTTTCTCAATCTCTTTCTGAGTTGCCTGTGAAAATGATAGCATTGAGCTTCAAGTAACATATTCTAGTTTACAATTTAATAGTCATGAAAGGAATATGTATATAGCTTCTATATTAAGAATTTTTAAGTTTTGAACCCTATAATGAATGTGCTTATGAACCATGAAATCATGCTGTACACATTACAGTTTCAATATTGGGTATATAGGAAAACTTTCATATATAAACATGATTACTTATTCATGGTTATATATATTTAATAAATATACACATTACCCAACTAAATATATTTACTTTACTTGTACATGTAGTGGCTACAAGCAGTCATTTGAACAGTCATCCCCAAATAAAGATCTGCTTTTAGAAAATTCAACAAGTATGATACTATTGTAGAGCTGGCATATTCAGCATTTTGGTGCCATGAACCTCTTTGGCACCTGGTAAAGTTTAAGGATCCTTTCTTATAGTAATGATTTTTAAAGTATAACACATAATAAACATGATTTTAGATGAAAATAATTACACTGAAATATAATATATACAATAATTTTGTAATTTTGTGATATAGTAATACATGTTTCCCTTCCTGATATCTTTACTAACAAAATCTAGTATTAGGGTTTTAGGATAATTTCAAAACAATGAGAAGCATAACTGGCATTTTTAAGTATAGAAAATGATCAAGACATGGAATAAAATTATCTGTCATTTGTATTGGTGATAAAGTTCCAGGTACTGCTATTATTGAGGTTTGTTATTCATATTTACAAGTGAAAAATATGCTTGATTTTAGTTACATGTGAATAAAGATAAATATGCATTTTTTCTAAAGCAAGTTCACATCTTCAATTTTATCCACATATCCTAGATAAAAATACCCTAAAATTTGTCTTACAAAACATGAAAACAATCACATTTAATATGAGAAAACATATAAAGAATTGTTGGAAAACCTAATACCTATAAAAATGTCTCGTGCCTGCCCTACCTACATCCCCTTCTTGGGATGAAATATTACTGAACACATGGCCAACTTGTACATTCCTACCTCTGTCTCTGGATCTTCCCTAGCCTGTCTAGAGAGTAAGATTTTGGACACTCACAGCGAGGTGATTCAGAACTCTGAAAATTCTGTCTCAAAAAGGTTAATGGAGAGATAGATTATAATTAGAACTTGAACTGAAAAGCCATTTGCAAATGGAGGTGATGTCTTTATCATAGAAAGCCAAAGTCAAAGCAAGACAAAAATGTACAAGACATTCACCTGCAAAAAGTCAAATGAAACACATGCACAAAGATTAATAGATTTGGTCCACATAAAAGAGAAAGAGGTCATCTCTGTGAGACAAGTCCAGATCTCATTTCTTATTCCTAGATTCTTCCAGTGTGGCTTTTCTATCTTTATAATATATCTAAATAGCCCAGTGGTTATCTTTCCTCCACACTATTATGTCTCTGTTCCACTAACAATAACTATCTTTTACTTCTTTTGTTCTTGCCTTTGATATCAAGTAATCAGGGTGATTAAATGAGATAAAAAGTTTGTATTTAAACTTTTTATGCAATAAATAATCACTTTTCAATTCTATCATATTATTTTATATCTATATTTATATTTTTAAAAAATTATACCTGAGACTGAGGTAATTAATGACAAATGAACTTATTCACTACCACAGTATTGGCAATGCATACGCCATTTGCTAGACATGACTGAAATTACCATTTCATAAAAGCAATTTGTTCATGTATTAATCATAAATGTATATTATACTCCTATTAGATGCTAGTCATTATTGTAGCAGGGTCATAGATGATACTACTCAATGTATTTTGGGAAATTATGAAAAGTGCCCCAGTTGGGTGAACGGTCCTTCTAGAGCATGACTTAAGGAGTAGACATGGACTAAATTTTAGCTCTTTGAATCCTTTGTCTGCATCCTTGGTTAATATAAAACCACTACATCTATACATGGTGGACACTATTCTGGTTATTATGGATAAAATCAAGAATCATCAACATCCCTGTTCCTCAAAAACATTTATGTATGAGTTTTCAAGGAAATATAAACAAATGAGCATTCTGTACATTCTATATTCTGGGCTAATGATTTGTCACTCTAGTTCATTTATTTGCAAAGATAACATCTCATAAAACTGAATTTTAATTTATATTAGGATCACTAATTATCCCACAAAGGTGTTTTCATAAAGAAAGCACTATGTTTTAGCATCAATATAAAAATGATTGTGCACACAGATCTTTGTTACTTATAGGCAATGCATTTAAAGGTAACATAATTTACCAAATATCAGAAAATTTTTGAACTTAAGAAATATATTTCAAATATGTCCTATATCACAAATAATTATTATATATCAAATATCTGCCCAAATCACTGAGCTGGTGTTTTAAAGAAAATGTTTAATGTCCAACGATAGTTCACTCATTTAATGGGAACAATAAAATAGAATATACAGACTAATTACTGGTGACTTTTTATGTTCCTCAAAGTTATAAGATGTTAAAATTATCATCATAGTGACATGTGTTTTTTGGTTAAAATTATCATCATAATAACATGTGTAGTGATCATCACAGTGGTTCATTACTGCTTACAGTCAAGTGATTGACAGAAAATTTATACTTCAATTTTAAAAAATACACACAGAATTAAACCTTTATAGGTGATATTCAGAAATACCTGATATTTAATCACTTATATAAATATCATTTGGGCTTAGGAAAAATACTGTGTTCATTTAAAGTTTTATTAATTTTTCCCTTCAAAAGTATTTTTATTTGAAAGTGTACCTGAACAAATAATAGTATCTTAGACTTGATATCATACTAGGAAAACAAACTTTTAGAAAAAGATGAGCCATGGCTGGGATAGCCATGAGCGGCTTCAAGGGAGAGGTGGCACAAAGCTGGAGAGCTGAATGCTTTGAATTGACTGAAGACAAAGTAGAAAACAATTTTAACAAAGGTCACTAAAAGGGGGATATGGGATATGTTTGAAAACTAAAAATATACATTTTGTTAGGTTGTTGAGGAACCATTTCTTCTCTGTTCTAATAACTTCCCATAACAGAAGAATGTATGTAGCTGCAGATGGATGGGGAACTAAAACAAAAGCTATTGCTCTGGCCACTCTAGAACTTTATTCATTCCACTCTATGGGAACTGTAGTTATTTATGGTGTCTGAAAGATGTAGAGAAGTAACAAAACATTCCCAGAATTTCCTCCTCTTCAAAAGAATCTAATCCTCAGCATGCATGATTTCTTCTCTTGCCTAGTGAGTGGTGTGATGGGTGGAGAGGGTTCTGGAAGGTCTACCCTTCTGAAGGAGAAAGGTAAAATTCAATGACAAAGTTGACTAAGGTAAAACTTAATCCCTTCAGTTTTTTCCTCATGCACCTATGTGTTTGTTCCTATGGTTGACCTGAAGAAATAGCAAAATTTTATACACTATGTTTTATGTTGACTTATATGAAAGTTATAAATCCACTTTAGAAATTGAAGAACAACTAAATATGAGCTATATACATGACACTAAGGGTTTTATAGGAGAGGAAATATGCCTTAAGGTAGAATTAAACTTATATATAAACTGCCACAAAATCTAACATACTTTTTATTTTCCAGGTATTTAATATATAACAGCTGATAGCTCCAGAATAAATATTATAAATACTAAGCACTCACCTTCATGATTTTAAATAAAGAAATTTGATGTTTATTTTCTAGACATGACAATTTTTAAATGTTACTCTATTTTCTTTATAATAAAAGGATGGGTAAAAGAGGTTAGTTTCTTCTTGTTAAAGCATGCCCTGTATTCACGCATAGGATAAAATGGATTCTGATTCACTCCTCATGTCTACAAGTCAAAATGAGAAACTATAAGTGGCATACTAGGTTCAGGATTCAGCCATCAGCTCATAAACTCAGTTTGTTCAAGCAATAGCAGGATGGGAAAACCTGCTTTGATGGTTTCTGGTGGTCATACAATCCCATAATGGAAAGATTTTCTTAAATTTTATTCAGTCATATCTGTAAACAGTATTAGAATAATCATCTGTGCCTACAGGAACACATACACAGATATTTTCCTTCAGGGGTAGAAAACACCTCATTTGGCCTTAACTTTTTCCACCTACCATTTCCTATTTTACCCAGGTTTTCTAAGGCCTTCCACAACTTTTCTGGAAATTTCCCAATGTCTTATATTCTTATAATAATTTCTCTAATTGATGTTCTATTATTGCTACTTCATCTTTTTTATTTTTAATTTCCAGAGATCTCTTGTCCTATAGATGATATCTTTCCTCAAACCTGCATTCAGTAAAATATGTGCCTTAACATAGTTTCCTTAAATACTGCCCCTTTTACTAGGACACTACTAAATTCTTCTTTACTTTAGCTCTTTATCCCTTGCCAGGTTCCTTCTAACATAAAGGACTAACACAGCTGTAAAAGGTATCTTAAAAGCTTCCCTTAGATAGGCACGGTGGTGCAAGCCTGTAATCCCAGTACTTGGGAGGCTGAGACAGGAGGACAACAGGTTCAAGGCCAGCCTCAGCCTCAGCAACTTTACAAGACCCTGTTTCAAAAGGTAGAATGCACCTGGGTTCAATTCCTAGTAATACATACACAGACACAGACACACACACACACACACACACACACACACACACACACACACCAACCACACATTCACGGAAAAGTCCTCCTTATCCAAACAAGTTCTTTACATAGTCAGTACATGTAAATATTCTACCATTTCCTGTGTATCTGAAATATAAGAGGGTTCTTTCAACTTTCAGGTAAACAATATATCCATAATTTGTTCATGGGAAGAAAAGGTACAAATTACCATATCATCACAATGATGTGTATTTGATACACTTGAAAGTTTTTGAATTTGAGATGAAATATATAATTTATATTTACCTTCGAAGTGGTAGCATTTGTTGACCCTAAACAACAGGGATCAAATTAGTAGTGTATCATAAAATCGAATATGTTTTAAACAAGGTAAAATTTGATATTTTTAGGCTCTAGCATTATTCTATCATGCCTTGGGATTTAGGACATATATTACTATTAGGCTTATGTGACGGAATAATATAATGATAGATTAAAGAAGAATATGAAATATTAAATAGTGGATTTTATAGCAATGTGTATGGACTTTTTATTAATAATGTATTGACTATTAAAGAAGAATTTAATGAAAGCAGAATGTGCAGAACAGAAATTATAGCCATAACTATAATGACAGTGAATAGTGACTTCAATGGCATTTAACAGATGTTCTATTTTCCAAGTAACAGCTGCTTGATGCATTCATTGTACCAAGTTAATGATCTGCTAGTGTTATTTCACTTCACAGATAAATTACTGTGCTCTCTTTTAAAAAGATATGTAATTTTTCATGAGAATGCTAGTGTAACAGACTTTAAAAATAAGTAGTTCTCATGTTTTCATAGCTAAGAGGAGTGATGAGTTGAAGCAATCTCTCAGATACCTAGGAGCAGATCTCTTTAAACAGTGAAAGCTGATTGTTTGAAAAATAGAGGATATGGTTGATTGAACTATTTGGAGATTCCATCAGATTGAATTTCATGGATCTTGCTTATATGACATTATCCAGTGGTTCCCCACTTGTCCAAATATTAGAATCACTGGCTACTCTCAGACAGAGTAATTAAGTCAGAATCTCTAGGGGCAAGATCCAGGCACTGGTATACTTTTCAATTTTCCCGGGTGATTTCAGCATGCAACCATTGTTGAGAACCAGTGGCAAAAACCAAGACATATTCTTTCAGGATGTTTTAATAGGCTATGGTCATTAAATTTTAGAAACGAAGTAGCAAGAGAAGGGCAATTGAGAAAATTAATAATTGTTCTTTCTTGATGTTTAATATTATAAAAAAATTGTCCCTGAAAAGCACAGTAACTTGTAACACAAGCAGCTATTTGGAAAAAAAGTGATTTTGCATTATTTAATGCCCTGAATTAAATTCAAACTTTTCTTTTTTTTTGGTGGTGGTACTGGGGATTGAACTATGCCCGCAGACCTATTTTTTATTTTTTATTTTGAAACAGGGTCTTACTAAGTTGCGGAGTGCCTCACTAAGTAGCTGAGGCTGGCAGCGAACTCGGATCCTCTGGTCTCAGCCTTCCAAATGCTGGGATTACAAGTGTGTGCGCCACCACACCCAGCTAAACTCAAACTTTTCTGTGTGTGATTCTCTCAGGCAATGCTTGGCATACTATGACTACTGTTAATAAAATCTAGTGGTCAATTTATTAAAAATGGTGGATGTGAAATTCACCAAAAGCTGATGAATATAATATGTTATGGGACTATTATAATTTTTATTCAATTGACTTGGAATTTTTGATGAATGAAACCAAATTAGAAATAGATGAAATTTATTAGTGGTTAAATCAGAAATTCATGTATATTAAACTTTGTTATAGCTTATATTTTCCAAATATAATGATCATCATGGAAATAAACTACTTAGTCACATAAATATTTACTTTCTTATGGTTATATTTTTATCCCCTATTCATATGCTAAACAACTGGACCATTAATGGAAAAGTCAGAATTGACTTACATTTATATCAAACCAATCAGAGTGATTTTAAGACTATAAAAATACCTTTTGAAATCCAAAATCACATCAGTAGGAACAGAATGCAGATACTAGCGGTTGATAAACATACACATTTTCATTTTATTATTTAATATAAATTTATATTTTGTGTACATTAATATTAAACAATGGCTTATTTTATTGTTTTTGTGGATAATGAATATATTTTGTGTTTTTTTCGAGTTAGACTGACTTACAATTACTAGAATATAAGGTTTCTGATAATAACTTAGAAAAAGCCACTGGAATCAGAGATAGTACTGCATTCTAGAAAAAAAAAACTAGAATGAAAATAACTAGAATGAAAATCAGTTAATCGTGCTATAATGTAGTTAGTGAGGACCAGAAAACCAATAGACACACCTTCTCTAAAAATTGGAAGACAATGCTCTTCATTGTCCTAGGTCAAAGTGACTTGCTAGTAAATGATTAATCATCAGGAATATCTTTAGCAGATACTTAGCTAAGTCAAATAAATAGTGATCATATTCCCTTGGAACCAATAACATCCAACAGATAGGTACTATGGTTAGAATATGGGTAGTGTCCCTCACAATTCCATGTGCTGAAGGATTGGTTTAGAGAGTCATGCGACTGGGAGGTAATAGTACCTTTAGGACATGGAACTTTATGGGGGGTGTTTATGTCATAGGGAGTGTGTCCTCCAAAGGCACTGTGAGACTCTTTTGGTCCTCTCAGTCTCTTTTTTTCTTCCAAGATCAAAATGTAAGTGGTTTGCTCTGCCACAAGTTCCTGCCGTTCTGTGCTGCCCTCACCACAGGTCCAATGTGATGGGGGTAGCCAATCTTGGACTAGAACTGCTCGAACTAGAAGTCAAGATCAACCTTCTAGCTTTATAAGTTTATTTCCTCAGGTATTTTATTACAGTAATGTGAATCTGACTAATATAGTTGGTGTTTCTTAATTATAAGATTTGTCTCACAGAAACTGGCAAGAGGGTTTTCAAAAGTAAAAGTGCCAATCATTTGGCTTTTTTGTATGTTTGTTTTCTTATGTTCCTACATCATATATTAGAAAATATTAAGAATATATTTATTACATATGTGTATATATAAGCTATATTAAGGAATAAAATATTATTATATTAACTATTTTCCTGTGAATACCAAACCTATTTCCTTCTCTTTCCTCACAGATATAGGTCTTGTTCTATATTCATGTGTCAATTCTCATTCACACACTTTTACTATATATAATAATAATGTATAATAGTTTTTTATATAATTTATCATAACTTGTACATACATTTGTGTAAATGGTATCACATTGAAACATTTAAGGTGTTTCCAATTTGTTATATTTTTTAAAAAGCATAAATTTTGTAATATACTCTTCAGAGCTTTATGCAATCATCCTCTGCCTTTTTTAAAATGACAACATTAGGCTGGCCATGGTGGTGTGTGCCTGTAAGTGCCTGAGGCAGGAGGATTGCCAGTAGAGGCCAGTCTGGGCAACTTAATAACACCCTGTCTTAAAGTAAAAAAATATAAAGTGTGAGGGACACGGCAAAGTGCTTGCCTAGCATGTATAAGGCCCTGTGTTTCCAACACTGCCAAAAATAAATTAAAAAGCCAGGCGTGGTGGTGCACACTTGTAATCCTAGCATTTGGAAGGCTGAGACTGGAGTATCTGGGTTCGCAGCCAGCCTTAGTTGCTTAGTGAGGCCCTCCGCAACTTAGCGAGACTCTGTTTCAAAATAAAGAATAAAAACAGGGCTGGGGCTGTAGCTTGGAGGTAGAATGCCCCCAGGTTCCATCCCCAGTACTGCAAATAAATAAATAAATAAATAAATAAATAAATAAATAAATAAATAAATAAATAAATAAATAAATAAATAAATAAATAAAGAGACAAGGTGAGAGCATTAGAAAAGAAATGGTGAATTGGGCCCTCGACCTATGCCAAGTTAAGACAAAAATACAACTGATATCCTTGGTCACCATAACAGGAAATTGTTCCATTCAATATCTACTTGTTTCTTTTATAAGTCAGAAGTAATTCATCTCAGTGCTAGCAACACTTCTCTGAAGATATAGTCTTGACTTTATTGATGATAATACTGAAATGGTTGTCTCATTTTGTTTATCCTGTGTAGACCTAGATGACTGCTTTGTTTGTGTTCCTGATGGGCAAGTATTCTGCCACCATGCTACATCCCCAACACCCTTATTTAGAATTTTTATGGTGTTGGTGGATTGTTTATAAATGGATCATGACTTCACATACAGTTGATGATAAAGAAATTAACTTTTGAAAAAATCCAATGTAGAGACCACAAAGATTCATGGCTGTTCTGGTACCATTATAGACTATATTATACACCCTGGGTTATCTAGATCTACCCATAGCTTGGGTATAGAGAAAAAATGCCCAATTGAGTATTGAAGAATCTAGTTCATTTTTTCTTGTCCTCCACAAAATTCAAATGTAGTAGTTCCTTGTGGAAGATCCTAATATGACTAGTAGTGACACAGATTTTTTTTAAAACTAAGTAGCCATGAATATGACAATAAACAAGGCCAAAGAAGTTAGATTTTCTTTTCTTGGTTTGCTTTATAATTGAAAAAATTGAAATAAAAATTAAATGTCCTAATACTTTTCTTATTTAGGAGAAGACACATCGTCAGTTATATGACATGGCTGGTTAAAACCCAAAACTCTAAGAATTTTATGCTAAATTACTGACAATTATTTTAATTTTCCCCAAACATAAGCCTTGATACTTCATGTCCTCTAGTAAACATTATCCATCTTGTGCTTATTACTATCAATTGAGAGATTGTTTCTTAATTTTATTGCTAAAGTAATAGCATAACTGTGTTTTCAAATAATTCTATCCAATGAGAAATTGACATAGCTTCCTAAAGAAGTCAATGTAATTTTGAGTTGTTGATGGTGAGTGTTTCTTTCCTCATTTATGCTTGGTACTAAAAGACTTCAATATCTGATTTCCTTTGGATTGTTTCAGACACAAAAATTCTCTTTGGGTACAAATTTTATCTGTTGAAGTCTTTTAGTGCTACAGCATAAACATTAATGGAAAGTCTTGCTTTCCATCTAGATATACAACAAAGTATACAAATGTGTTATCGGTTGGCAATAATCTGGATTCTTTTCAGAGGAAAGATACCTTCTATATCCAGGGAAGAACTTGAACTCTCTGTTACATAATTCTATTTGAAAGATGAGTTATTAGAAATAATAACAACTGATCTTTAAAATAGAATGCTTGTAATTCCAGTACTTAGGAGGCTGAGAGAGTAGGGTTTGCGGCCATCCTCAGCTATTTAGTGAGGCCCTCCACAACTTAGTGAAACCCTGTTTCAAAATAAAGAGTAAAAAATAGGGATGGGGGTGTAGCTCAGAAGCAGAATGCCCCTGGGTTCAATCTCCAGTACCACAAAAAAAATAATCCTGGAAGGTTATATAGTTATCTAATTCTGAAGGAAATCCAAAATATGAACAATGATATTAGCATAGTTAGGCTTGTACTCTTATATTTTGTGTTCGCACAGAATGGTTTATTTGAATGTACTTCGGTACTATATATGTTTTGTATGGAGGCATGCTGGTAGAAAATATGGCAAAATAAACAATAATACTAATAAGGATACTATCTCATTTATGATTCTTTCATATTTTTCTACTAGATATAAGTTGTATAAAAAGTTCTCAGATTAGTAAAGTTAAAAATCATTTTAACGGCCGGGCATGGTGGCGCACGCTTGTAATCCCAGCATTTGGGAGGCTGAGACCGGAGGATCCGGGTTCATGGCCAGCCTCAGCTACCTAGTGAGGCCCTCCGCAACTTAGTGAGACCCTGTTTCAAAAATAAAGAATAAAAAAATAGGGCTGGGGGTGTAGTTCGGAGTTAGAATGCCCCTGAGTTCAATCCCCAGTACCACAAAAAAAAAAAAAAAATCATTTTAACGATCATTGTGATAATTTGAACATTTTGAGTCTAACAAAAATTTACTTATTGGTTGATACTGCTTGGAAGGTTATAGCCAAGTCTATGGCTTTCTACTTTCCTGTCCATTTCACCATCCATGGGATATTGTGGACATATTTTATGCAAAATTTTTATTATATTCCTACTGTAACATTCCCTTTCCATAGTATTCTAATTTATTTATGCCTGTACAGTTTAATTATATGTCTCTTTAATATACACTAAATATTTTTTGGAATTTTTACACAATAAATATTATTATAAAACTGAAAATATTTAATTGCAGTCAATATATATGAAATACTTGTTTTAGGTACACTAAAACTCAAATAACTTTTTTATGGGTAAATGAATGTTTTTAACACTAGGGATTGAACCAAGAGGCATCTACCTCCAAACTACACCCCTGGTCCTTTTTTTTAATTTTTTGTTTTGAAATGCGGTCTTGCTAGGTTCCTGAGAGTCTCCCTAAATTGCTGGGGATGTCCTCTATCTTTGAAGCCTCACATATCAGTCTCCCAAGTAATGGGATTACAGGTGTGCACCACTATGCCTGGCCCTTTTACACATTTAAAAATATTTTACTTAGACATTCAAATATTTTCATATACAAATAAATATAATGTTATTGGGTCAAAATAATTGATAAAAATTAAGAAGAAACAAATGAAATAGTTGTATATGCTCAAAATGTCTGCAAAACTTCATATTGAACTTAAATAATTTCTATATACTCAAATTTCCTACAGTCAAAATTATTGGAATGAGTGGCAAATATACTTAATATACTGCGTGTAAGTGATTTCCCAGTATATTCTTCTTTATTGCTGAGTAGAATTCCATTGTGTGTATTTCCTATAGTTTAGTGATTTATTCATTTGTTCTAAATTTATCCTTTGAAATAGGTGAGACTCATAGCTTAAATCAAGTTCCCCATCCACCAGGAAATCATGTAAATGAGAAAGAACTTAGGAGTTAAGGACTCACTAAGTAGATAAACCTACAGTCCACTCAAGCCTTCAATGTGGCAAGGATAATCTAGAAACCATTGCAGAATCTATTCTCTCTTGATATCTTAATGGTTTTACGGCAAAGTCAATGCAAAAATACTTCCTTTGATAAGTTAGTTAATGATTTCTTGAGCATTCTCAAATTTGTGACAAGATGGTCATCTACAAGTAAAGGAGAGAGGCCTTCAAAGAAGTAATCCATCCCAACATACTCTTCTTAGTTTCCATTCTCCAAAATGTCAAGAAAATAAAATTCCTATTGTTTAAGCTCATAGCCTATAGTACTTTGTAATGGCAGTACTAGCTATGTAAGATACCTGCTCAATTTGAAAGTTGCAATTAAAGATAATAGCCATGGTAAAAAGAGGGAGATTACTGAGAATGAGTACTGGATTATTTTAAAGAATCCCTGAAATGTACTACTACTTGCTCCATACATGGTTTACTGTATTTCACACTTTGAGAACATAAATATTTTGTTGGTTTTTACTTCATTTTATGAGTACTTATGCTAATAACTGCCATAAATAGACAGGTCATAGAGCTTTTTTCTGACTTTAATGATATAAAATGCAGGGATGCCACCACTCTAGATGAAATAACTGTTCCCCAGAATTGTTCTCTATTTTTTCATTTTAGTACAGTATCATTTTAGCAGGAGACATGACCACTGAGTTGGATTTTTTACCACTCTTCTTGTTAGATGGGATTATGTAAACTTAAGTAAATACAATAAAAGCAGAAACACTTCATGGGGCTTTTATAAGTCATCTATAAGAAAGAAATGTTTGTCTTCTACATCTTTATTTTTGTGTTGTGTGCTGGCATTATGGTGTTGGCAGTGGTAAAAAAGCTTTATACTCTGTGAGTACAAATACATACAAAACAACAAAATAATGTGATGGAAAGGACACAAGTCTTGGGTTGATTTCATGTAGCAAAGTTATTTTCCTTACTCTGAACTACCAACCTTGTGTGAGATTGAAACATACCTCTCTATCTTCCAGCAACTATATTTTTGACTTATTTCTTTATAGTAGCCCAGCCTGTACCTAAGATTTTAATTTTTGATTTAATCTAAAGAATCAAATATAAACATAATATATGTTGAATGATAAAGGAAAAAATAAAGCAAACCTAATTTTAAACTGTACCCTCTGCATCATCCTTACTATAATAATATCTCAAAGTATATGATCCTAAACTAATATGTGTAATTTAATACCTATTTCTAGCACTTACTCAATTCTGAATAGGAAGAAAACAAATTTCATTTACTACTACTTATTTTAAAAAATTATGTAATAAAATTTTATCACTACTTTCCTGTAAACTTTCATACAGAAAAACAGTTTTTAGCTTTGGTTTCGGTATGAGTTTAAGTTTTTATATACTGTGCTTAACATTCCCCAGCTTCATCTGATCTGAATGGTCACACTGAATTAAAAATAACTGACTAATCTTTCAAAGAGCTAGTTATTATAGGTATATGCCTTTTAATTTAAAATATCAAGAGGTAGGTATGCTATGATTTTTTTAGTCTAAATGGTACAATCCTTGGCAAAATTTAAGATAGAAGCATATTATTAATATTAGCAATTTCTTTATCTCAACACACTTTTGAGTAAACTAGTAATGGATGAACTATAGAAAAACATTAAAAAGTAAATGTGTTGACCTGAAATTCTAGGCAGCATGAATATTTGAGTGGCTAGTAGAGAAATAGCAAGGATTTACCAGATGGGATTGAAAGGAGGCCTGTACCGTTTGGTGATGTAAATGATAGTACATGCTCACACTGTTAGGGGTTATTTTTTATTTTAACCTTGGCAATTCCTTGATCTGTCAAGATCAACTGTCCAAAGTCACTGTATCCTTGCCTTCTTTAGGTTTATGGAGTTCATCTAGTAACTCTGGTCGTAAAGCTAATAGAACTTACAGCCTCATTTCTGGACTGAATTTTGACCAATGAAATATGTATTCTTAAGGAATTATTCATAACCAATTTAATTCCAAGTAAGCTTTGGGGAGGCTCTTGCAAAAGCTTACCACTGGTTTTATCATGGTCTTGAAATATACACAGTAAAACTACTGGTTAATTTCTGAGAAGAGAGAAAGTGAAGCAAAGTAATATTTATATTTCTATTATTGTTGCACCTTAATACTTTGCTATAAATTTATATTATTATGTGTTTTCATGTATGTTATATATAACTGACAGTGATATAGGTCTTACCTTTCCCCAGGCAACTTCAGAATCCAAATTGCTAGGCATTCCTTCAACTGCTGATCTCTTTGTCAATTCTGTATCTATAGCTGCCAGCCATTCTGTCAAGACATTCATTTCCTTCCGCATCTTACGGGACAATTTCAAGCATTTTTCCAACTGTTGCTTTCTTTCTGTGACCTGAAATGAATGATAATAAAATTTAATTTGATTTATTTTGCAATTCAGGGTAAGTCATAGCTACTCAATTGGAACATTCATATTTCAGCCATTTTAACATAACTGTTTTGTTAAACTGTATTTTAGAAAAATCATATATTCTGAATATTAATAAAAACAATCTCAAGTAGATAAGCTCCTGTGTCTAAAAGATAGTGTCTTATATATAATGTCACTAGAAAAAAGCTATATAAATTTGTCTCTAACATAAATAAAAATAATTTATAGCTAAATATGTAATAAATAGAATGCAACAAGTCAAACTGAAGATATATCCCATTTCTTTTAGGAAAACTGGAACCATTTGTCTAAGAGAAGGGCAAGCAAGTTTATAATATTCTACATAAAAATGAAGCCTGTTTTTTCCAAGTCAGGAATCAAAATGAAGAAAATATACTATTCCTCTAAAGAGGCAAAAGTATTTGAACAATACTTAGAATTATCATTTTTATTATCAATGTAGCTTTAAAGTATCTTCCTTTTGTATAAAAACAATGCCAAAAATTGCTACTTCCTCCTTATACATAATTTCCACCAAATAGGAGCCAAAAAAAGGGAAGTACAATCTGCCTGTTGTAGTTTGTATCTGGAATATTCCCCCCAAGAGCTCAAGTGTTGAAATCCTGGTCTTCAATACATCAAGGTTTAGAGGTGGAGAGTGGTGGTAGTGGTGGTGGTGGGAGGTGGGGAGTAAGTCACTAGGGATGTGGCCTGGAGAGCTATATCTGTCCCTGGACTCCCCTTCCTCCTCTTTGCTTCTTCCTTGCCAAGAGCTGAATACCCTTCCTCCACCATACTCTGCCACTATTCTTCATTGTTACCTGCTGACAATGGACTGAACCTCTACAACAGTGAGCAAATCAAACCTTTCCTCCTCTGTGTTGTTCTGTTCAGGTACTCTGGTCACAGCATGATAGGCTCTGTGATACCCAGTATAATTTCAATGTCTTGGTGATCTTGGGCAGCATACTTCATTCTCCTCAGTTTGCATATCTATCACATGGGATTAATCTATTTAGCATGTAAGGGTATTATGAGGGTAAAATTATACAACTGTTTGAGATACCTTGACACACTATAACATTTCAATCCTTTCCTTTATTTTTTCATCAGGGATGCTCAATATAAAGTATACCTGAGTTACCTACTTATGGCCATAGAGTAGATTTTAAGTGTAACCTTTCAGTTTTTGTTTTTTGCAGTACTGGGGATGGAACCTGGGGACATTCTACCTCCGAACTACACCCCCAGCCCTAGTTTTTTTTCTTTATTTTCAAACAGGGTTCACTAAGTTGTGGAGGGCCTCACTGGGTAGGGGAGGCTGGCTGTGAAACCAGATCCTCCAGTCTCAGCCTCACAAGTACTAGGATTACAAGCATGCGCCACCACGCCCGGCTACCTGTCAGTTTTTAGACTTTTGACATGTTGGTCATTTCTGGTTCTCTTCCAAGGGCACTCCAACTATTAAATACACTAAACACATACACACACACACACACACACACACACACACACACACACAAACTATACCTGAAGATACATGGTAAACATTTTATTTGTATTAATTTTGCTAATTTAGTGAATAATATATTTTAAAAAGTGTTTTATTACAATATCTAAAATGTAGATTTCAATTTAATATCACCTGTAACGAAACTGGTTAAACAAGAACACCACTACCACCACAACTGCAAATATGGTCATCATTCTTTGGACAATAGGTAGCACTGATAACACACTTACACACACATAAACAATCAAAAGAAAAATCTGGCCATAAACATGAAAAAATCTTCAAAGGCAAAGATGTGCAAAAAGAATTTTAAATGCTATACACAAATACACTGAAACCTTGACACAAATTCCAATTATTTTGCAAAGTTTGTTAGTTCTTTTAAGAGGTGTACATATATTTAGAAAATGGTCAATTGCTGAGGCTGCTAATTCAGGTTTTTTTTTTACAGATTATTTTTCACTTCTATTTTCTCCAAGGGAAGTAAAAGCATCTGCCCTTTTGATAGCAAAGATTTTGCATGTGAGAAAAAAAAGAACACCTTGTGGTGTTTTTCTATGCTCTATTGGTAGAAAAGGATTCTACCTTCAATATTTCAAAGAAATTCTATCTTCTCAGAGCTAATGCATTATTGATTTCTATTTATTTTATTTTGTTTATATCCATCAAAATAGTTTTTTTTAAAAAAACAGGAGACACTGCCACCTTAAGGAAAATTGAGTTTTATACTTTGTTATGCATGCAGAGAATAGAAACATTTAAAAGAGTGCCACCTGCAGTAAAATGTTTCAGTCATTGTTTTATGAGCAATATTTTGGCATTGATAGGAATATTGCTATTCATTAATATTTCTAAAAAAATAAAAGCATAGAGAAGCCAGAAAAATAATTATTGGTATTATTGAATCAAGGGTGCTAGGTTTAGTAACTCTTAATAAAACTAGATTTAAATATAATAAACTATTGCACTTTATTCATTGAACAAACAGGTTATGTTGTCATTTTTTGAAATTAACAAAATTTTTATTGTAAGTAAACTGTTGTGGACTTAAATGTACTCCTACAAAATTCATATTTTGAAACCCTACCCCAAATGTGACTGTATTTTGAGCCACTGCATCTGGTCTTCAGGAAGTAATTAAGGTATATGAATGCATAAATGTGAGGCTCTAATCTGATAAGACAGTGACCTTCTGAGAAGAGGGATAGAGGGAATTGTCCCTGTCTGTCCACAAGAGGAAGACTGAGTGAAAAGGTGTTTACTTGGAAGGTAGGAGAGGAGTCCTGATCTAGAACTACCTGGGGTGCCACCTTGATATTAGACTTTCATGCTCCAGAACTTTGAAAAATACCTATCTGTTGTTTAGTGTACCTAGGATACTCTATTGTGTTATGGCAAACTTAGCTATATATTACAAAAAAAGGTAACAAATTGAAGCAAATCAACCATGTAAATTCTTAAAATACTTAGAAAGGTTATTTTTATATAAAAATAATAAAATATTTTTTTGCTGCCTTTGGTTTTATTAAATAAAACCACCATGGATGAAGATGTTTTGAAAGTCAGTATGCAGACAAAGTTTTTCTCAGTCAAGGAATACATGAGAGTATTTTTGTAAAATGGTACTTATACATGTTCCATTAATCATTAATATTTCTAAATTAATATTTACTTCAAAAATAAATTTCTTCCTTATGTTCATGCTGTATTCTGGCATGCTATTAAAGCGTGATTTCTTAGTACTCCTTTCATTTTGCTTTATTGATATTACTAAGTGCCAAACAGTGAAAATAAACATAATCTCTCAAATATGAACTTTTGGGAATAAATAAGGTTTTACAACATTATGAGTCATTCAGTTATTAATCATAATAAGCTTGGGACACTAACAATTTTCTAATGCCACTTTTATTGTCTTCAATTCTGAGAAATTTATTCTATGTTGTTTGATATCAAATTTACTTCTGCAAAGACGAAGATAACGTGCAAACCTTTATGGCAAAGAAAATGCTCAGATAACAATATATGTATGAAAAGTAAACAGAAAATCATCTTTCCTAAAATATGTTTTTCTCAATTACAAAAAAATATACTCATCTGGGTACAATGGATCATGTCTGTAATCCCATCTACTCAGAAGGATAAAGTAGAGGATTGCAAGTTCGAGGCCCACTTGGGAAACTTACTGAAATCTTGTCTCAAAATAAAAAAAAAAAGAAAGGGCTGGGGATGTAGCTCATTGACAGAGCACTTTCCTAGCATATATGAGGCCTGGATTTGTTCATATCATCAGAAAAATAAAAAGAAGATACTCAATGCACATAATTTTAGTGTAAGAAATACTGAGTACAAAGCCAATAGATCTCCATAATTGAATTACTTATACCATTAGGATTAATATTAGAGATAATTCAATCTCTAGAGATTGGAGATTTATTTTTCTTTTTTCATCTCTTTTCTTCCAGTATAGATTATTAAATCCAGGGCTTCGCACATGCTAGGCAAGCACTTTACTACTGAGTTACATACCCAGGCCTTACTAGAAATTATTCAAACTTCCATAATTGATGACAAATATGGAATAATTGGCTTCAGTTAAAATTGACAAATACTAGAAGGAGATAACAGTACAGATATAACTTATCTCTACAGTTATCTCCAACACAATGATTAATTTCTCTACAAGGGTTTAATGGTCTTCTATTCCAAAGGTATTTTGTTGGACTAAACAAACAGTTGAAATGTATAATAGTTCAACATTATCATATGCTTTACTATTAATTGGGTATAAGTGTTCCTTAGTTTTGGAATAAATTAGAAAAAATAATTTTTTATTATAGAATGACAATGAATTTTTTCAAAATATGTCAAATATAAATTAAAATACAAAATATAGATTATCAAATAATAATATTTTTCAGATAAACATTTTGTTCTAAAATTTATTTTTAATGATGAGCAATTTGTGATTAATTACTTTAAGTAGTCATATCCATCAATTTTCATTGTGAAATATCAGAAATCTTCCTCTGCATGGCTATTTCTCAAATACAGACACACATTTATACACTTGTGATTAAGACATTGTAACATTTTTCTCAATGATGTTTATTCAATAAAGTTGGGAATCTGAATTATAAAACTATAACTAGATACTAGTTCTCTGTCAGAGAGATAGCTGGCAAAAATCTCCCACTCCATGGGCTTTCTCTTTAGACTCTTGTTAGGTTTCCTTTGATGTGCAGAAACTTTTTAGTTTAATGCCATATCACTTACTAATTCTTGTTTTAATTTCTGAGCTTTGGGGGTCTTGCTGAGAAAGTTTCTACCTGTGTCTATATGTTGGAATGTTAAACCTATTCCCTTATCTAGTAGTTTTATAATATCTGGTCTAACTTCCAGGTTTTTGACCCACCTTGAGTTGATTCTTATGCAGAGTAAGAGGAAAGAATTTAGTTCCATTTTCTACAAATGGATAACCAGTTTTCACAACATTTGTTGAAAATGCTGTCTTTTCTCCAGTGTATGTGTCTGGCACCTTTGTCAAAAATCAGTTTGCTATAAGTGTGTGGATTTGTTTCTGTATCTTCTGTTCCATTGGTCTTTGTGCCTATTTTTGTGCCAACACCATGCTGTTTTTATTACTATAGTGCTGTAATATCATTTGAAGTTAGAAATTGTGATGTCTCCTTCATGCCTCTTATTTTTATTTATTTATTTATTTATTTATTTCTTTTTTATTTATTTATTTTTTATTTATTTATTTTTTTTGCTGGGGATTGAACTCACCGGTGTTCTACCTTCGAGCTATACCTCCAGCCCTGTTTTTTTTTTATTCTTTATTTTGAAACCGGGGTCTCACTAAGTTGCACAGTGCCTCACTAGGTAGCTGAGGCTGGCCTCGAACCCGGGTCCTCTGGTCTCAGCCTCCCAAATGCTGGGATTACAAGCTTGTGCCACCATGCCTGGCTTGCATGGTACTTATTGACAAGAATTATTTTGGATATTCTGGGTCTTTTGTTTCTCCATATGAAATTTATTACTGATTTTTCTAGGTCTATGAAGAATGACATTGGTATTTTGATAAGGATTGCATTGACTCTGTAGATCACTTTTGATAGAATGGCTATTTTGATGATATATTTTGCTTATCTAAGAGCAAAGGAGATCTTTCCATCTTCCATTATTTTCTTTAATTTCTTTCTTTAGTGTTTTATAATTTTCATTGTAGAGATCTTTTACCTATTTGGTTAGGTTTATTCCTAAGTATTTTATTGGTTTTGGGGTTATTAAGAATGGAATTGTTTTCTGCATTTATTTCTATGTGGATTCATGGTTGGCATATAGAAAATCTCAGACTTTACACTAAAAAAACAACTAACCCAATCAAGAATTGGGCAACTGAATTGAATAGACACTTCACAATAGAAAATATACAAATGGCCAATAGATACATGAAAAAATGTTCAACATCATTAGCAATCAGGGAGATGCAAATCAAAACTATACTGAGATTGCATCTAACCCCAATCAGAATGGCAAATACCAAGAAGTCAAATAACAACAAATGTTGGCAAGGATGTAGGGAAATAGGAACTCTTCTGCATTGTTGGTGGGATTTCAAACTAGTTTAGCCACTATGGAGATTAGTGTGGAGTTTTCTTAGAAAACTGGAAATGCGTCCACCCTATATTACTCCTGAGTATCTTTCCAAAGAGTCTGAAATCAGAGAACTAGGTGATATATGCATACCCATGTTCATAGCAGCACAATTCACAATAGCCAAATTATGGAACCAACATAGGTTCCATTAACAGATGAATGGACTACAAAATTATGGGAAATACACACAATGGAATTCTACTCAGCAATGAAGAACAAAATTATGTCATTTGCAAGAAAATGGAAGTACCTGGAGAACATTATGTTAAGTGAGATTAGCCAGTCACAGAAAGTGAAGGGTCATATGTTTTCTCTAATATGTGCAAATTAGGGAGTAACTGGGATACAAGAAGGGTTCCAGATAAGGGAGGAGAAATCTCAGTGTATCCAGGGAAGTGGTCTAAGGGAAGGGGGAGGAAGATTGAGGTTCATTAGTAGAAATACTACCATTAACTATGAGGTACATATGTAAACATACCAATGTCAAACTCAGTATTATGTATTGTGAAAAATTGTGAAAGGGGGGGAGTATGGGGAGGCAGAGGAGGTCACTAAGTGCTGTGTGCACCTATGTCATTGTCAACATGATTTACATTATGATGTAAGTATAATGTATCAATAAAATCACATTAAAATAAATTCAAAAAACTGTATTTCTCTCCATGACTTGGATCACTTAGTCTTAATGAAATAAACTATCGAGAATCCAGTTTTATTTTTTCTGACTTCTTCTTTAGGCCAACATACCGTTACTGATTAATCCTTCTACACTAAGCAGAAAAAAGTTAATACCATCTCAAACTAGCGTCTTATTTAAAGGCATGCACTTAAAGTACATAAAATAATACATATACTTTAAGTACATTTCACTCCTGGGTATCTACCCAAAAGAATGGAAACCAGACTAGTATTGCATGCATTTCTGTGTTTATAGCTGCATAATTCATAATTGCCAAACTATTGAACCAGCTGAGATGTCCATTAACAGGTGATTGGATTACAAAATTATGGGATATATATACAATGGAATTCTACTCAGACATAAAGAAGAACAAAATTATGTCATTTCCAGGAAAAAGGATGGAACTGGAGAATATTATGCTGAGATTAGTCAGTCACAAAAAGTGAAAAGTCTGATGTTTTCCTCATATGTAGAAGCTAAGGAGTAATTGGGACACAAGAGGGACTCCAGACCAAGGAGGAGAAACCTTAGTGGAGTAAAAGAGGAGACCTAACTGAGGGAGATGGGACGTGGAAGGAAGATTTGAAAAGGAAAATACTTCAATGGATATGATGTACATACACAAACTTATCAAAGCTAATCACTGTGTTGAACACAGTAAGGTAAGGAGGGAGAGGGAGTAGAGTGGGAATTGAGGAAGAGCTCAATGAGTACTGTCTGCATGTATGACTCTATAACCCTAAATTTATTCAAGATGTATGATTACAATGCACTAGCAAAAAAATAAAATTAATTAAAAAATATTTTTTTGTGTGGTACTGGGGATTGAACTCAGGGGCATTCTACCTCCGAGCTACACCCCCAGCCCTATTTTTTATTCTTTATTTTGAAACCGAGTCTCACTAAGTTGCGGAGTGCCTCACTAGGTAGTTGAGGCTGGCTGCGAACCCGGATCCTCCAGTCTCAGCCTCCCGAATGCTGGGATTACAAGCGTGCGCCACCACGCCTGGCAAAAAATAAATTTTTAAGAAAAAATGAAATGTAATTACTGAGTAATGTTCAACAATGCAAAAATGCAGAAATCACTATACCTGCATTAGTTTAAGGAAATAAGTTTATTATTAAATTTAAGAAAATATAATTCTAAGAGTTATTGGATGATATATTATATTATTTCAAATAGGAAATTTACTTTTCAATGATAAGTAAAATCAAAATTTTACATATCAGTGAGGTAATAATATTTTATAGGGAAGCATGTGTGTGTTTGTATATGCACATGAGTATGTATGCGTGCAATGTTCAATTCAAATTAAAATATCTATCACTTCAAACATTAAAATTATAAATTTCAAGTGAATATATAATTATTATAATTTTTATATTTAAAATTTATCTGAGCACAAAAAATTCTTACAGAAACTTTAGAATAATATAAAATAATGGAAGAAAAACATACAGGTTAATCCTTGATACTTGACATTTCAGGCTTTTATGATTATTTTTTATAATTACAAAGATGAAAAGGAAGAAGTTAAATTGTGTCTACATATGGCATGATCTCATATAAATAAAATTCCAAGGAGTCTACCAAAAACTCTTAGAAATAAAAAGTCACTAAATTTTAGATACAAAAAATTCCATGTATGAAAATAAGTAGCATTTCTACAGATTAACAAGGAGCTATTTAAAAAGAAATCAAGAAAATAATCACATTTACAATATCATAAAATATGTTAGGAATAAATTTAAACAAAGAACTAGCAGATATGCACACTGAAAAATCAAAGACAACACAAACAAATGTCAATATTCTATGTGCATGTATTAAAGATAATACTGTTAGAATGTCTGTTTTAAGAAGGTAAAACACAGCCAGGAGTGCTGGCACATGTTTGTAATCCCAGTACTTGGGAAGCTGAGACCAGAGGATCTGGGTTTGTGGTCAGCCTCAGCTACTTAGTGAGGCCCTTCTCAACTTAGTGAGATCCTGTTTCAAAATAAAGAATAAAAAATAGGACTGGGGGTGTGGCTCAGAGGTAGAATACCCCTGGGCTTAATTCCCAGTACTGCAAAAGAAAAAAAAAGAAGGTAAAACACAAACGGTATGTGCATGTATGTTTCTATTACTGTGAACCTCACTATGATGTATAATTACAATGTACCAATAATTTTTTAAAAAGCTCTGAATTACCTAAAATAATTTTCAGATTCAATGAAATCACAATAAAAAACACCAATGATTTATTTCAATGAAATACAGAAAAAATATCTCTAAAACTAATATGGAACCACAAAGACACAGAGTAGCCAAAGCAATCTTGACCAAAAGAGGAGATTGAGGCATCATATTCCAAAAGATGCTACAAAGCTCTAGTAATTAAAATAGCATGGTACAGGCATAAAAACAGACAAACTGATTGGTGGCTGCAAGAGGAAGATCTTGGGTTGAAGACCAAGCTCAGCAAATTAGTGAGGCTCTCATTAACTTACTGAGACCTTGTTTCAAAATAAAAAATTAAAATAGGCCTGAGGCTGTAGCTAAGTAGCTCAAAAGTAAAGTGCCCCTGGGTTCAATCCCCAGTACCACAAACAAAACAAAATAGACATATGTAACAATGGAACAGAATAGGGAGCCCAGGAATATATCAATGTATTAATTAATGGCTAACTAATCTTAAACAAAAGTGCCAAGAACACACAATGGTGAAAATTCAGTCTCTTCAATAAACGGTGCTGGAAAACCTGGATTTCCACATGCATAAAAATGAAAACAGATCCTCATTTTGCACTATATAGAAAAATTAAGTCAAAAAGGATTAAACACTTAAACAAGATATAAAATTGGAAAACAAAGGAAAATTCACTTGTGGATATAGCTCTTTGCAAACGTTATATACCTTTCACATATATGTGTGTGTGTGTGTGTGTGTGTGTGTGTGTGTGTGTGTGTGAACCCCAAAGCAGAGAAAACAAAAGTCAAAATAGACGAATATGATTACATCACACTAATGAGCTTTTGCTCAACAGAGGAAACAATCAACAGAGTGAAAGTCATTTTACTGTCTCGATTTTAAACTAGGAAATCTCTAAATCCATACAGAATGTTTGGGTTAATGGAAGTAAAATAAGTATCCTAGACATGCTACAGTTTTTGGAAAAGCAGATAGCAAGCTGAAAGCTTATTTACCAGTGAGATGAAGCTGGTCATGAGACTGACCAGTGAAAAACTAAGAAAAAAATCTGTCATAGAACTCAATTACTTATCTGTGTTATTTTATTATCTAAGTGGGCTGGGTATGCAAGACTAGGCATACATGGGGAAATAATATCTGTGGCATGTGCCAACTCCACTATACCAAATATACTATACACAAAATGTATGAATTCTAATCGAAGAAATATAAAAAGGTAAGACAGATTATAATACTTACCAGTCATCAAGTCATCATAAGTAGATTTATGTAATGAACACAAGGTAAACTTAGAATAAGGAAACCTTTTTAGAACTATCTGCTAGACCTAAGCTTTGCATATTTTTCAATCTATAATGATATACAGAACCGCATTGATTATTGTTTAAGAATGGAACATGAAAAACACATAGATGTAGAAAGGAAATAAGGGGAGCGAAAAGCTGTGTTTGTGTTGTCAATACATACCTTTGCACCCAATTCATTGTAATGCAATTTCAATGCTGTTACTCTTTCATCAAGCTCTTTGGGGTTTTCTGTCTGTTTTTTCTGTACAATCTGACGTCCGGTTTTTATCACCATTTCCACTTCAGACTTCACTTCACTCAGACTTTTATACAAATTCTAAATTACAATATAAAATAAAGTTTAATAATAGTAAATAGTGCTAAATTAACTCATACTATTATAAATGAAAATAAACAGGGTAACTATCATCATCTTAATGCTATTCTGTTTTCAGATTTAATGAAGCAGTGTTTTATAGCTATTTTCAATACCAAATATTTGCATTTTCTTTTGATTTAAAGTTTCCATGTATGATTATATAGAAACATATAATCATGCATAATTTACAGCTATTCTCATTATAGTAGGAATGATTTATGTGTATGTGTGTATATATGTACTTGTTTATACATATATGTATATATGTGTGTATATATATATATATTTACATATATATATATATTTCTTTAATCTAAGTCTGTAAGGGTCATTTCAAAATATAAAAAGATTTCCATTTTAAGTGTTAGAGTTATAAAATACCAGCCATGAGTCTGGGTGAATTAATTCACTCAATTACCAGATATTATTGAGCCACAACTATGCACTAGAGAGTATTCCAGTTACTGGGAAATTTGGTAGACAAGTCCAACATGCTCACTGCTGTTCTCAGGGTGCTTATACTTTTTTTTTTTTTTTTGGTAGTACTGGTGATGGAACCCAATGGCATTCTACCTCTGGGCTATCCCCTCAGAACCATTTTATATTTTATTTGGAAACAGGGTCTCAGTAAGTTTCTGTGAGCCTCACTAAGTTGCTCAGGCTGGCTTTGAACCTGCGATCTTCCTGTCTCAGACTCTCAAATACTGAGATTACAAGGTTTACCAGCACGCCTAGTTGTGTTTATACTTCAATAGAGTAAAATATCTCAATTCCAAAATCAGTTTCAATAGATATTATTTCACATATAAGGAAGGGATGTAAATTTAAGTATTTCAATTAGATTATACAAATTTATTTTCTTAATGATTCTGATAAGAATGAATATAATAAGATTATTTGAACTTACATGTACATCACAAGTACAAAGCATGCACGTATTACTTCATGAGAGTGGGTGGCCATAACAAAGCTTCAGGAGACAAGTGTCACAAATTAACAAAAGGCAGCTATAGCTTCCACTATACCATCAATGCATTTGGTGTCATACGTATGCATTCTATTCTCCTGGAAAGATATGTATTTGTAGCTATGTATGCATTCGTGTGTGCATGTGTACACATTTATATGTAAATGTGTATATAATGGTTTATATTATACACTACAGCTTTATCAGTGCTAAATATGAACACTAATTACTTATAACTACTAAGAAATAAACTTGCTAGCAATTGCCTTTTACAAAAAAAAATGAAAATTCGGTTTGTTTTCTCTTTTCAGTTTAAATTCAGTGTCTAAAACCAAACATTCTATAAAGGCTGAGTAATTATCTGATTAATTAAGGCTACACGCATAATCTATTTCCTTTTTAATCTCTTCTTTGATAACTGATATTAATATTCATTTAATAATTGTGAGTGCTGCCTGAGCTTTCCAGATGATTTTTTGCTTGACTTTAATATTGTCTTATATAAAAGATATCTGGGTATTTTGTAATCATTCATTATTATATTGGAATCAACTATGCGAATTTTCCATTTAGAGATAATTCCAAATGACTTGTGCTTTAAACTTAAAAAATTTTTACTCATGGTACTGTCAGCCATTAACTTCATTCTCTTCAATAGGTAAGGAAAATGTTTATAACCAAGGAAGATAAACATTACTTATATTTGTATCCACATTAGTAAGAATTTTTATTAGATAAATATTGTTTAAAGGCAAAGTCATAATTATGGTATATGTCATGAAGTATATAAGTAATAAAGTAAAAGTTAAGAAAAGATATCCTTTGGAAAGACTATTTGAATTGGTCCTAATATTTAAACCAGAACCAGAAACAAGTTGAGCTGGTGCTTTGAGCTCTGTCCTTTGTAGTGATGCTGGTGTGGTTCTTTTCAGCTCCTTTTACTAGAAGATTAGTTTTATAATATAACATCAGAGACTTGTTCCTAGAAGAGAATGAATAACTCACATCTTGCAAATACTATTCATTATGATAGTGTACTTGTATCATTTTTGTTTTTAATTCTTTCTGTAAAATTTAAGGTATATCCACATGTATGTGTACACTTACTCATCTAGTTTCAGCTAATAACTGGATTTCATTATGCTTAAAATTTATTTTTTCAGGGGGTGAGAACATTTAATTATTCTACAAAGTGCAGGATACTTGCCTTGAATAAATTAACTTCCTATTTCACAAATATATACATTTAAGCTGTTATATAAAAAAGAAAATAATTTCTCAACCATAATATATGACTAAAATCTATAAAGTGTTCTATTTTCCATTGATACTGTGGAATGGATGCAGAAGCAATATTTTAAAAACAAACTACTAAATAAACTTTTTTCTCTTTAATGTTAATAATATTCAATATTTTCATTTCATGTGAATTTATACCCTGATGGTCCCTAGCACACACAGAGTTATAGTACTACTTGTATTACTTTCATGGGAACTCTTACATTTCAGCTTTAAGTTGTCAGAGGGATCATCTGACTTGGTAAATAATAATATAGGAAACTATTCAATATTTAAATTCTAATGAAGATTTATGTTACAGGTCACTTGAGTTTTTCATTATATTTTTATTCTCTTTTGGTATGGTGGCATTTCAGTATATATTTAGCACTAATATTTCATGGAAAGATGTTAGAATTTGGAGTAAGAGTACCTAGGATGCAATCTTACTTTGCCCTTCATGATTTTTTGTCTTCACTCTCTCCTAGGAAATTCATATTCTTGAAAATTAGAGATGAATTCTTATACATCACTTAGGTTACATGGCACTCATTATTTTTGGAATGGTTATTATTATTGCAACTACTGCCATGGTTGCTGTTTTCAGATTAATGCATTTCCTTTCCGGATTTTCATTTAAGGATATATTCAAAGTACCAAATAAATCAAACAAAAACCCCTTTATATTCTGCACAGTCATTAGCAGAATTAGATTTTAAAAACACACTTATAGAATAGGTATTAAATGGCTACTATTTTAATAAAAGTTCCTGTCTCATGACAGATTTTGTTATTAATCTTAAAACTGTAGTATAATTATTGCAGTTATCTAAAAACAATTTTTGTAATAAGAAAAGTGAAGGGGTAGCTAGATATTTGCCATCAGAAATACGTACCACACAGTGATTTAACTGTGACTGTACTACTTCCTGTTCAACACTCTTTGTTTCCAGTGCAGGTAAGTGTGTCTTCACTTCATCTAATATCATTTTACTTTCCTCTAGACGCTGCTCAAAATTGGCTGGTTTCTGAAATAATCGAAACTTCATGGAGACATCTTGCAATTTTTTCTGTAAAGAGAATATAAGGAGGCACTGATTTAATTTTGCCTTCCATAAAATAACCAGTCATACTTTTGTTAATGAAATTTTCTTCTTATCTCAAGTTATATAGGAATAAAAATAAAAGAAATAAATCGACATTTTAAATCATCCAAACAAAGAATATACACATTAGAAAGAATTCAATAATTTTCCCTAATCTGATAAACAATCATCTATTAAAATATTTTATTTTTAAAACGCATGAAGCAAAAGGCCCATATTGAAAGACATTATCATTTAGTTAGCAAATAATGCCCTCCATTTCAAATTTGCTAATAATCAACTCATTTAATATAAACTACATTATCTTTCATGTGTGAATAAAACAAGATCCTTAGTTTATGCAAGAAAATATACCTGTGCAACATCAATCTGGGATAGAACTTTTTGGGCAGCCTCCTTCCCCTGGTTATGTTTCTTCATTTCTTCTAAACTGATTTCATGACTTGTCAAATCTGATTGGATTTTCTGTAGGCAGGACAGCATTAGTAGTTAGAATAATATGCAAGTTGTTGCAAATTAAATTTATTCTCCAAGAAGATAGAATTAAGAAACTCTCCTAAATCATTAATCTAATATAGTATACTTTAAGAAACTCTCCTAAATCATTAATCTAATATATTATCCTTTAAATAACAACTATTTTTATCTACTATAAATTATCAAAATTAAATAATTTATTCCTACCCTATTGGGATTATTATGAAGAAGAAATAATCATTTTGACTCACTGATAATGAACAACTATTTGACACATAATTTTTGATAGAGAATTTTTATTTATATCAAATATATAGAATTGATATTGTTTTATCTTTGTAGTTACATTTAAATATAACCAAAGATAAGCTATTTATCTTTATAAATAAGCTAACTTTGACAGGGATATGATGTAATGAGAAAGTTATGTGTAGATAATATTCTATAACAAAGATCTTTACTAGTAATTCTGTGCCATAGTTCAGTTCAATTTAAGGGAATCCATATATCTAGGAAAGAGAAATATCTCAAAAGCCATTGCTTTTTATCTGATGTATATTTTATGGTATCCTACAAATACTCATTTTGAAATTTTAAGTAACTAAATTATTTCTGCATTGTCTATCTTCAATAAGGACATTTTTAAGTTCTACTCAATTGTACATCTTTATATATCTTATACATTTCTTACCAAATTATAGGTATGTACCAAATCACAGTATACAGATACAAAATAATAAATTCATTTCTTCCTGTCAGATTGAGTAAAAATCAGCTATGAATAAATTATTCTATTATAAAAATTATTGATATGTTTTCATAAACATATAAAAGAAGAAACCATTAACTTATACTATAGTAGCCATAAAATTAGTATGCAAAACAATTGTATAATTCATAATAGTAAAAAGTAATGTATGTCAATTGGACCTAATTCTGGTACATATTATTAGAAAGTGGCATCAGTTTTTTCTGCAGTTACCACAAAGAACTACAGCCCTGAATTGAGTAGTGAGAATTATCCTACCAAAATGAGCTCATGACAGAGGAATTTCTTAGGATGTAAGGTTATAAATTCTAGATATACTTTAACATTATTCTGTAGCATATTAACTCTAATATTTATAAATGAAATTAACTATGAATTAGTAATTAAATTATGTCATTAAGTAAATGAGACTACAGACTAAAGTAAATGCATATTTTTCTATAAACAATATTTTCATTGATTGAAAACTATTTTGTTTGAGATATACTGATATGTACTATTCTTCAGAACCCATAGGAATTCTAAGTGTATAACAATAGTAACAGAACAAAAAATGCTAAAGGATGTACAAAATTTAATAGGAGCATATAGGTGGAGTGAAACTTATACAAGGGAGTTAAAAGATGCCACAGGGGAGGTGATATTAAAGCGAAATTCTGAATAATCAGTAAGTATTTCTGGGAGTAGCAAATGCTTAGATTTTTTTCATTAGGACCTTTCAGCTGGGACCTGCTCAACCCCCTCAAAAATGTAGAACAATAAAAATTATGTTCATGACACATAATTCTGTCCACTAAGTCATGAATTCTTAGAACGCAGGCAATGCATGTGTCATATAGGTCCATCAAAAAACTGTGGGATATGTACACAATGGAATTTTACTCAGCCATAAAGAAGAACAAAATTATGTTATTTGCAGGGAAATGGATGGAACTGGAAAACATTATGTTAAGTGGGATTAGTCAGTCACAAAGTGTAAAAAATCATATGCTCTCCCTAATACGTGGAAGCTAGGGAGAAAAAGGGACATAAGAGGGACTCTAGAGGAAGGAGAAACCTTAGATGTGCAAAGATGGTGACTTAACTGAAGGTGATGGGGAAGGTTTACTTTCACAATCATATTAAAGTCAATCACTAAAGTGAACTTGAGAAGGAGGGAGGGCGAGGTAGTGGGGCGGGAATTGGGGAAGGGTTAAATGAGAAATGCGTGCATGTATCCCTTTTTCAACTTGTACCTAACAAAGATGTATGATTACAGTGCACCAATTAAAAACTAAAATAAAAAATAAACTTATAACTGACAAGGGAAAATATGGCCAAATTTTGTGGATGCTTAAAACTGTGTCGCATATGCTACAAAACTGTTCTTATGAAGTTTCTAGCTTGAGGTATCAATTGAAAAAGAACAAAAATCCAAGAGTAGAGAGAGAGAGAAGAAATAAGTAGAAGCACAGAATGAGAGCTAGGAACAAAAATATTAATGGCTTCCAATCATAGGTTGAAGCAGATGTCATATCCCAAACAGTACTGAAATTGTAGTACCCATGCTACAAGCTCCTCTCATCATACCCTCCTCCCCATCAAAAGGTGAGGGTTATAACTTTAGTTCTTTAACTCCAAGTTTGCCTTTTGACTGCCTTGAGCAATAGAATACAGCAAAAGTGATGCTCTTCCAGTTACAGCAAAAGTCCTCCTAATGGCTTCTACTTCTCTTTTAGGAGGACTCACTAGTAGGGTGCTCCCTCCTGGAATCCATACAATATAATATTCTATAAGGAGCCTAAACCTTAGGGAGAAGCCATATATAAGTGTTTCAGTAAATATTCCCAACTGATCTTTTAGGAGACAACTGATAGCCATATGAGTGAGCCATCTTCCACATCTAGCCAAGCTGAATTTTAATAGCTTCCAGTATTGACCAAAAACTGAACATATTAGAGACCCCAAGAAAGAACTATTCATCTGAGTTTAATACCCAAAACCATTAGAGACAATGATTAATGGCTGTTACCAATAACCAAAACATGAAGTTTAAAGTTGGAGTAAAAGTTTTCCTGTTGCTCATGGCTTCTATGAGATAACCCTGTATGTTTATGACCAATCTCTGTAACCCATTTTTGCTTTTACTTTAGTTAACTAATTTTTTTACTTGTATATAAGACTCCTAAGTAGCATACTAGATATGTAAGGCATCACTATTTACTAAAAAAAAAAAAAAAAATGCTGGTTACGGGAAAACCAGGTATGGAGACAAGGCACAGAACACTATGGAGAAATTGGCAAAACTGTAAATGAAAATGTATGTATGTAGAAAGCAAGAAATACATTGTCTCATGTCCTAAATTAATTGTGTCTAGTATTTAGGGGGAATACTGGTGATTGAACTCAGGGATATCCTATCTCTGAGCTTGACCCCGGGCCTTTTTTTTTTTTTTTTTTTTTTTTTTTAATTTTGAGAAAGAGTCTCGCTAACTTGCTGAGACTGGCCTTGAACCTGTGATTTTCCTGACTCAGCCTCACAAGTACTGGGATTACAGGTGTACACTATCACATCTGGTGGTTTCTATTATTTTAAAGTGAAAATAAATTTAAATATTTGAGATTATTAGATATGATTAATGATTTCAATAAATTTTCAGGATACAAATTTAACATTGAAAAATCGGCACTCACCCAATTCATAATAATTGCAAAAAATCCTATTAAATTTAACCAAGTAAGTGAAATAACTCTACAGAGAAAATTACAAAATGCTGATAAAACTGTAGAAGATATAATGGAATAATATTCAGCCCCAAATAAGAAGTAAATCTTATCATTTGCAGCCAATGGATGGCTGTGAAGGACATTATGTTAAGTTAAATAAACCAAACACAGAAAGGAAGGTAAAATATATTTTCTCTAATATGTGGAAGCTAAACAAAATCTCTCATCTACTTGAATAGAGAATAATGATTACTAGAATAAATAGAAAATTCATAGTGAGAAAATATTACTACAAATCAGTAATACTTTAAAATAAGCTTTTATTTTATTGTTCACAATAGATTGTGTGCATAGACAGAGGAGAAGAGGGTGGCAGCATAGCTTTGTACAATATGTATTTATGTCAGTGTTTTCAAATATTAGAGAGAAGTAGGAAGAGAGGGAAAAGAAAGAGGTATAGCAAACAAAGGCATTAAGAAGAAAAGAACCAAAAACTTGAAGTCTACTAGAAGGATAAGATAAGTAGGAAAGAGAGACTACCACTTCAATCAAGTGAAGTGAGAATTTTAAGAGAGGTCAAGGATTTCAATTTTGAGACAGGTCAAATTAGAAAAGAAGTAATAAGGGAACATTACTGGTCAATGAGCAATGTAGTTAGATCACAGTCAGTAGATAATGAGAGCAGAAATCAGATGTTCAAGGACTGAAGCCTGATTAAGGATCAAGAAGCATCCTTATAAAAGAATTTAATGATTTTTGAAGAATTTGGGCTCTACATGTAATAAAATTTGGGTCAATCAGACTTGAACATGTTTTAAACTATGTGAAAGCAGCCAATGGATAAGGCCATTTTTCTACAAAAATGTGAGAAGATAACTGATTTAAAATCCCTGTGGAAAGATTTGGGGATGTTCTTCAATATACCTAATATATTCATTAATAATAATTATATCTATTATTAATATTATAATTAAAATGCTTATATATTTCTCATTGATAATTTTTATCTTTTACCTCCTACTTTATTTAACTTCATAAGAGTATTGCTTTGGGACTACATAATTAATAATGCTTATCAATTTAGGGCATATTTATTATGAAGTAGATAAGGCCTTTATTTAAATAGCAGAATATTATTGAAACTTCAAGACAGAATAGACAATATCCTATTTTTAAATCCTTCATTAAGAAAAAGGCAAATATTATATTGTTTTTGACATTATGATTAGATGATAAAAGAAAATAATATTGTATAAGATGATACAGAAACAAAACTTAATTCAAAAAATAATTTTTATACTTGGTTACAAAATTTATTAATTCTCCAAAAGATTTGAAGGATATACAACTTGAATACTGTTTCACCTTAGAAAACTCTACCAGGACAGTTGGGCGTGGTGGCACATGCTTGTAATCCCAGTATTTGGGAGACTGAGACAGGAGTATCTGGGTTTGCAGCTAGCCTCAGCTACCTAGTGAGGCACTCCGCAACTTAGTAAGTCCCTGTTTCAAAATAAAGAATAAAAAATAGAGCTGGGGGTATAGCTCATAGGTAGAGGTAGAATGCCCCTGGGTTCAATCCCCAGTACCGAAAAAAAAAAAAAAAAAAAAAAAACCCTACCAGGATATGGCTGTTAACTGTTTGGGAAAAACAAACAACTGTGAAATTATCATCCTAGCTTCATATATTTTTTTCTTTTTCTTTTTCCTTTTTTTTTTAGGGGGGTGGAGGGGGTGGTACTGGGGATTGAATCCACGGGCATTCTACCTCTAAGCTATATCCCTAGTCCTGTTTTATCTTTTATATTAAAATTGGGTCTCAATAAATTGCTGAGGGACTCTAACTTGTAAGGCTGGCCTTGAACTTGCAATCCCCTTATCTCAGCCTTCTAAGTACTAGGATTACAGGCTTACATCATGATGCCTGGTTTCTAGCTTCATTTAAAATTAGTAAATTTCAGCCAAGTGTGGTGGTGCACACTTGTAATCCCAGTACTCGGGAGGCTGAGACTAGAGGATTGGGGTTTGTGGCCAGTCTCAGCTACTTAGTGAGGCCCTCCACAACACAGTGAGACCCTGTTTCAAAATAAAAAAATAGGACTCAAAAATAAAAAATAGGACTGGGGGTGTAGATCAGAGGTAGAATGCTCCTGGGTTCAATCTCTAGTACCACAAAAGAAAAGAAAAGAAATAAAATAAAATAAAACTAGTAAATTCCAACAGAAGCATAGAGAAAGGTAGTGTATTAGGGTTTCTGATACAGAACAACCATACTTATTCTGAATTCTCAATCCACAAACTAGACTTTTTTTCACATAAAAGTGAAATAATATAAAACAACTTACATCATCTTGCCATCACAAAAATAAAAGGTATATAATAAAACAAAGTACGTTCATAACTAACACTATATATGCAAACTATGAAAATAAATAACAAGTGAAATATAAATAACCATTTTTCCATTAAAGATGGTAAAGGGCAAAATTATAGAACAAAAACATCTATCAAACATTAATGACATTTCCAATATAGCACTTTACAATTAATTGAACTGAGAGCAGGGCTTTTTATCATGCTTTACCTCATCAGACCATTCTCATATATCAAATTAATGACAGAAAATAGAAAGCAAAATTAAGCTGTAGCTGTCCAATTGATTTAATGAAATAAAGTAAAGTATATCAAATAATTTTTGGAGCTTTATAATATCAAATAAAGAATATGACTCTTGAGAAAATAACTGAAACTATTTCAGAAAGAAAAATACTAAAAACTATCTTGAAACCACTAATTATTGATGGAGAAGTATAATATCTTTAAACTAGTAATTTTCAAACAGTAATTTTAAAATTGCAGCCTAAGAAGATGAAATGTCTCCATATAACACACACTTTCAAAATAAATGAAGGAAAATGTACTAAAGGATCTTGGATAAATGTACTTTCAAATATGGGAACATGAAATAAATGGAACTATGATCATGGGCAAGTTGTTTTGAAAAGTTTCATATTATACTTTGTAAAAATCAGTAAGTACAAATAAAATAAACTCACAAAGCATTTTACTATTATTAGTAGAAAACATAAGTTGATTAGGCAAGTTAGAAAGAATATTGCCAAGAAATTAAGTTTTAGATCCCTTGTGTCCATTTTCAGTCATACCCCATTCTCATCCCAGTCTCAACCACTAATCTAGCCTGTTAAGTCTCTTAAACAAAAATAATTGACTTATATACCTCATTAAGCAGTTGTAATGATAAAATCAAATAATGTGGATGCTTTGAAACATTAGATATTCACATGCTGTGGCCCTTGAAAAATATGTAATACATGGAGAAGCTGGAGCACATACTCCAATTAATCATTTCTTTTCATGTGAAAATATATTTTTACACTTATAATATTTTGGAAATGTTTCCAAAGCTCTAAACTTTGAAATGTCATCAGTCCCTACGAAAAGATATAAAACCATTGTGAAAACTGTTGTCAATAGTTATGGTAAACATGGATGGCCAGAAACTTCTTAATGTTCATCTTGTTTCAGTGTTATGAATTCCAAGATGGTAAGGACCATTTTTAGCTTATCAGCTTTTTAAAATATTGCATTACCTATCACATTTCTCTAGCATATAATTAGAGACCAAACACTTGAGGAATTCAATTAATTTGCTAAATATTTATTGACCACCTGCTAGGAGGTGCCTTGCTCTCTGGGCATTAGGAGTAGGAAATGGGGATGGACAAGGAAAATAACAAAAAAGCAAATTAAAAATAAAAATTTCAGATGATAAGTACAAAAAGACCAATGTTATCTGGATGTGCATTTTGGATTAAGAACTTCTCTATGAGGTATTACAGGGACATTCTATCTCTAAGCTATATCCCTAGCCCTTTTTTCTTTTTTGATTTGGAAACAGGGTCTTGCTACCTTGCTGAGTCTTCCTAAGTTGCTAAGACTGGCCTCGAACCTGTAATCTTCCTGTGTCAATCTCTCAAGTACTGGGATTAAAGGCATGAGCCAACACACCTGGTTTAGTTTCATTTTTATATTTAGAATTCAAGATACTATAATTAAATTATCAACTGAAGATAAACTTTTATTAGTTTATAATATGAAATGCACATTTCCTTATCATGATTTCTGTGAGAGCATAATACTATGCAGTTTTTCTATGTATAGTGCATTTGGGGCATGTTTCTAATCTATTCCATCACCTGTATTTCTCACACAATTAAATATATTGAAATAAAAATACTATATTGAACAGAAGAGGTGAAAATGGTCATCCTGGGTGAGGGTGTGGAGAAGTGGGAACCCTAATACATTGTTGGTGGGATTGCAAATTAGTGCAACCACTTTGGAAAACAGTATGGAGGATCCTCAGACGAATGGGAATGAACCTACCATATGATCCAGCAATATCATTTCTGGGTATCTACCCAAAAGAATGGAAACCAAACTATCAGACCGATGCATGTGTATCTATGTTTATAGCTGCACAATTCACAACTGCCAAACTATGGAAATAGCCAAGATGTCCATTGACAGATGAATGGATTACAAAACTATGGGATATGTACACAATGGAATTTTACTCAGCCATAAAGAAGAACAAAAGCATGTTATTTGCAGGAAAATGGGTGCAACTGGAAAACATTATGTTAAGTGAAATTAGTCAGTCACAAAGAGTAAAGAAGCATATGTTCTCCCTAATATGCGGATGCTAGGGAGAAGATGGGGCATAAGAGGGTCTCCAGATGAAAAAGGAGAAACACTCGATAAACAAAGAAGTTGACTTAACCGAAGGAGATGGACGGGGGGTGGGGCACCCTATTGCACATGATGTACTTTCACAAATATATCAAGGTCAATCAGTAAACTGAACTTGAGAAGGAAGGAGGGCGAGGGAGTGGGGTGGGAATTGGGGAAGGGGTTAAATGGAAAATGTGTGCATATATGCCTTTATCAGCTTGTACCTAACAAAGATGTATGATTACAATGTATCAATTATTATAAAAAATAATATAAAAATGTATCTTTTTATGAAAGCCCAAATATAAAAAATAAAATAAAATAAAAATAAAGGCCATTATAAGATTTCAATTAATCAGTTTTATATAGAAACACAGAGGTATAGAAGGTACTTTTATGACATATTTGAAATAAACTGCAGTGGATTAACATCATATCTACTTTGCTTAGTAAGAAGAAAAACAAATTCTGTTATGACTGTATGGGGTTTAGCACTTGTATTCAAACTTCTGGATAGTTATTACTTTTCTTTCCTTTGGTTATATTATTTAATTATCACATACATTCTGAAAGAATGACCCTATGTGGGTTTATTCCATCAAATTAAAAAATCACTGAAATAGGCTGTAAAGTTAGACTGAGTTGTTTGGCAATTGACTGTGCCTATGCATATTAGAAAGGTCTTCTTTATTCTCTAATGAAATTATAAAATCAATCTGAGAGACCAAAATCTGTATATGGGCTTTTATTTTTATACAGTTGATTTTGATAGCTTAGAATGTTTCCTTTTAAATATGACCAAACCTATTTAAAGTGAATGAGGTAAGGTTTAGCTTCTTCAATAAATGCAGGAAGATCTCACTTATGAATCCCTCTAATGAACAGTTAATGTAATCAGCTTAAATTAACAACTTAATTTGGTTAAAAAAGAAGATTCTTTTCTATTTATTGATACTAATTTTTAGCCATGTGAAGAAAGGGTATGGAAAGAAGCAATTAGGTCTGTAATGGTCCCTGGGAAACTCAAAAAATCTTCCATCGATGAACAAAATACAGCAGTAATTTTCTTTTTTTTATTTTTAGGTTTTCTCCTTTGATAATAATTTGTCTTCTAAATTATTCTATTTTCCTTCCTTCATTAATGCATATAAATCTACTATGTGGAGGGTTACAAATGTTGAGAACAGAAACTTGTGGGACAAAGGAAATATAATAACTAAGCTATTGCAATAGCTGTTGGGTAACTCCCTGCCTCTTGCCATAACCTTAATAGCAGGGTCACATTCTCCATTATAAAATGTGCATCATCAACAAATAATTACATAGATAATTTTAACAGTTGACCATGTTGGGTTGTTCTTACATGCTGTTTTTACATTCAAAAGCTGAAATTATTGCAAAAGGAAAAGAATATATGTTGACATATCTTTGTAATTTTAAGAATTACTTACTTCTAAGTAGGTATTTAAACATAGAAGCACACAGTAGAGTGATTTGGAGGCAATTCCAAACTAATTGGTACTTTAACATAACATGAAAATAGCAAAACCAAGCTGGGTTCATCCTCAAACATACATATTGAAAATTCTATTGTTCTTAATTAATTTGTTTTAACAATCTTTTTTACCTATATTGTCTACCTATACTCATTTCTCATAAGACTGAAAGGGCAATCACAATAGAAAATAAAATCACCAGTAGTTTTATTATCTCTTTGCCTTCCTCTCATACAAATCATGACATGGCCGTAGGTGAGGGAGAGGTTCTATAAAGTCATGACTTAGTACACTCAGATTTTTACTTGATTGGTCTGCGGTAGAGCCTGGATATTTAGACTTTTGCTACTGGATCTTAGGTGCTAAAACTCTGTGCTATATACTATATACTTTCCAGTATATAGTTCTGGAAAGCTAAAGCATAAACAGTTACATTTATGCCATGTATTTATTAGTTGATATACAATTTATTGATTTTTAGTTTTTAAACTGTTTCAGAGAAAGGCTCATACATTTTTCTATTTTTAATCATAGCATTTTAAAAATAGTTCTTAAGTTTCTGGTTTCTATATCTAACAGATATATTTCTATATCTAGAAGAATTTTCCCATGTATTTCATTCTGTTTGAATCAGTAAGTTAATATTTTAATTCTGAACTTCAATAAAAATCACTCAGTAAGTGAGTTGGAAATGGGGAGCTGATGCTGTGATCATACCATTTAAGATTGTGGTTTATTGAAGTGTCACTGTATGAAATAAAATACTTGTAAATCACTCTATGCTCTGATATCCTTGTAGTATTTGATTTTATAGTCTACATGGTTAACCTTTACTTCTGTAAACCAATGTCACTAAATAAAAATGGAATATATTTTTCAATCTAATTCAGAATCAGAGCCCAGTTTTCTAATGATGCCATATATCTGATCAATTAACAAGCTGAGGAAGTGGGAAGCTCTTCTCTTTTTTTAATCTTCTAGCTATGAATGCAAATGAATGAGATAAAGTATATTGATCAACATCTACTTTTATATATAAGTATATCCATCAGATACATATTTGTATATGTATGTACATCATATACATTTCCTTGATGTTGGAAAGTTGTTATACCTGAGGATTTCAAGCAACTGTAAAATGCAGGAAAAGGTAGCTATATTTACAAGTTTAAATTTAGTAGCAAAACTACTAGTGCACCACATGGTGGAGACAGACATCCACAAATTTGTGCGATCACTACTGAGAAAAATCTGAGCATATATTTAAAGGAATACTAAATATGGTAATGTGCTTCATTTTGTCCACCTTCTCAGCACTTACTTAAAATAACTATGCAATTTCCAAAAAATGGGAAGCAAAGCACACCAATCTTTTAATTAGCAATGAAATTTTATCCAAATTAAAATATGCATGTTTATTTTCTCTTAAAATGAAGCATTCCAATTTGCCCTCACACACATACACACACTTTGGAAAATGTCATTTTCATGGTATTGTAAGTTGGCTTTGTGTCTGACACAGTGTGATTAAGTTCTTACTTCACAGACAACCTCTTTCTCTCTACTTCTTTCTTACATGAGTTTCAAATTGAGCTTTCAGAAATGAAATCCCTGAAGTAAATCTGAGTACTGATTACTCTGATCTAGAAAATAGTCCATTTTCCATCATCTTAAAGTAAAATCTTGGATAAGAAAATTGTTTCAGTACCTTTTAGGTGACTTGAATTTTTCAATAGTATATATTACTAATGGTGGTTTCAAACTTTTGAAGTCTCTTGAAAATGCACGTGCAACCAAAATTGCATGGAACATTATTTCTGACTTGTTAGTACTATAAAATTTCTTCCTTGAAGTAGATTTGAAGTGTCCTAATTTACCTACATGCTGTTAGGTAGATGTACTTAGAACTGCTATAATTAACACTAGTTTTATTATAGATTTTTATTTGAGAATGTGAGACAAAATACATATTAAAATAGTATATTTTAGTCATGTTTATAGAATCCTACATTCACATCTAATTAATAGAATACACAGAGGGTCCTATTCCACAATATCTTCAACTAAACAAGACTTTTTCTCTAGCAACTCCAAATTTTTTCTATGCCAACAATAGTTTTAGTCTATTTCGAATTTGCTACCTATAGTTTCATTCCATAAGTCTTAAAATTAACTCTTAATATGATTTGCAGTAAAAATGTATAGTTTTAATATTATTATTTATGCTGTAAATATGAAACTTCCACTCAGAAAGTTTTCAGAATTCTTTAAACAACCATTCTTCTAAGTTCATGTCACTTAATTACAAAAAGAATTACTACTCAGTATTTGTTTATTAGCATATGTTTCTTCTTGATTCAGTGACAATTTATCATTTATATCATGCATTTTACTAAAGTTTCACTCTAAAAATTTTATGTGTTTCATCTGGGATATTCTTAGGAATAACTAATGCTAGAGAACTTGACTAGACTTGTATGTGCATATACGTATGTATGACTGAATCTCATTATCATGTATAATTACAACATGCCAATAAACATTTAACCTACTGGAGAGTCTAAGATCCTCAAGTATGGTTGCTATTATTTTCCATTTCTACTACTGTATTTTTACTTGTTGTGCCAATGAAAAATTATAATCAGGATTTTATTAACAGGAATTTCCCCAAGCTTCCCTTTCTTTATCCTATATTGCAATGGTGTGCATTCCATAAAAGTTTCCTTTGCTCTGGATTTTTTGAGACTAACAGAAATACTTGTACTCTATCCCGCATTCTCAGGAACTTTCTTAGTCACGCATAAACAATGGAAAACTAATCCATGCTATTGTGTACACTGATGCCCTGGTTACCACCTTTATTGCGATTCAGGAAACTGTAATTGTATTGTAACCATGATCTATAAATCCACTATTTTACCTCAAAACTTATTTTAAAGTGAACACTTCTGGTATCTCCATTAACAACATGCAGAGGGATTTTGTGATTTGTACATTACCTTATAATGCCTATATCATCATTGTATGTAGATTTAATTTATACCTGGTTTTGGTTTTATAATATGCATATAAGATTCAAAAAGTAGTTATATTACATTACTATTGAAAAATTCCAAAGACATTAAGTATATAATACCTATGATATATTACATACATTTAAATGTTATTTAAAATACATTGACAGTTTAAAAATAGTTCTCTAGGTGAAAGTAAATTAAGATATGACCTAAATTTATTCACTTTAAAATCAACTTTGATTTGTTTTCAATACTATTATTAACTACCATTCTAGAAAAATCTGTTTAAACACATTTCATAAATTGGATTGAACATATGTGGGTGTATGTGCTCATGAGTATATCCAGCATGATCAGTAGTAATAAAATACAAATATTTCTAATTTTGTGCTATTAACTACTTTAAACACATTGATATAGAACAGACAGAGATCATATGACTTGTGATTCTATGATAGCAAAATGCTTTTGGGCTGCTTTTTAAGAGTACTATAAAATATATTCTTTACCATCCACAGACTTATTCCTTTTAGCTTTAGTATGGTTTGAAAACATTGATAAACACCAGATCTTAGTGTTCCTATGTTTTACGTGCCTATATTTCAAGTTCTTGCATTACATACTTTGGAAAATAAATCTTACAGTACAAATCTCAACTTATTTTCCCCTTTATTTCCAAATAATCGAATCAGTCAATCAAAGCAGCCCTCTGTTCAATTAGTTAAATAAACATTAAGTTAGAAACCCAGCAGCGTCTGGTCTGAGTAAGGAAAGCAAAAGAACAAAAGCTCTTTCCCAGTCAGTTGTACTTGCCTGGGCTTCCTGAGGCATTTGAGCAGCGTCCACTTTGTCAGCAATATAAGCTGCCAACTGCTTGTCAATGAATGCAAGGGACTCCTGAATTAAGTGCAAGGATTTTTCAATTTCCTGGGCAGACTGGATACTCTGTTCAAGCAACTTTTGCCTCCTCACGGCCTAAAAAAAAAAGAAGAAGAAATGAGTGAATCAGTTAAATATTTACTCTTGGTAATTTTTCTGCAATCCTGCTGCACAGTGAATGAAGATTCTAGACATTTCCGCAATCACCTTTTTGTAAGATAGATTTCGTAGCTTCCTGCCACTCATTCAGCTCCAATTAAAAAAAAATAAAAAAAATAAGAAGAAAAAAAGAATTAGCACACAGAACTGTAGGACCAGGAATCTCAGCAGTAAAAAACCACAGTGTCATGTACATCAAGGAAAAAGGCTGGAAAAAAACATTAGCAAAATCATCCCAGTCACTGCAATCTGTCGTTCTCAGGCTGAATGTTCCTCCTGATCTTATTATATAGTTCAAGAGATTTGGTTTACTTAGAATAGGGTCATCGTCATCACAATCCAATTCAAGACAGATAATCCACTTCCACCAGTGAGACACATATGCAATCTGTTCAGAATCAGCTCCTTTAAAAAAAGAGAATTTTAGATAACCATCTGGTTAAGGATTTATTTTGAATACTATTTCAAACAGCTTTGCAAGGCTGCCCCCCCCCACTTTCTTTCACAATTTGGATCATGGAAATTGTTTGTACAATTGGATTTGTATTATTGCTGAAGTAGAACAAATAATAAGTAATCCTAATATAGCTGCAATTAATCTTGATTGTTACTATAAGAATGATTAGGATAATTTAACACTTTTTAAGTATAAATAGCATGTTGAACAGATTGCAGTCTCCCTTCAAGGATCTGTTCACCTTTACAAAAGTAATTTTAAAAGTAAAGAAGAGATAGGCAACGTACTGCAATTCATTAAGTCATGCATCATATTACAGAATTTTTTTTTTTTTGTATATGAGGAATAGGCTGGATCATTTGGTTCAATATAACTCTCCTTCCAAAGGCTATGTGTGGGATTTTTTAAATGATTTTGGTTTTTATATTGTATATAGAATATTAAGTATTATATAAATAATATAAATGTTGGCTGTTAAACTTAAAATATATTGGGGATTTCATTGTTTTTTTAATGAAGCCAATTTAAAATACAACATTGCTCAAGTAAGAATAAAATTAAAGGATGTAAAAGAAGGGAAAAGGAGACTGATGCTTGATGGTGCAGGAGGGGAAAGAGCTTTCCCAATGTTTTATCCTGTAGCATAAACCATGACTTCTTCATGATTTTGTCCTAGGATTTCCTTTCTTTTTTGTTTTTGTTTGTTTTTTGTTGTTGTTTTTGGTGATACTGGTGATTGAACCCAGGGGCATTCTACCTCTGAGCTACAACCCCAGTCCTAATTTTTATTCTTTATTTTGAGACAGGGTCTCACTAAGTTGCAGAGGGCCTCACTAAGTAGCTGAGGCTGGCCGTGAACCCAGATCCTCCTGTTTCAGCCTCCCAAGTACTGGGATTACAAGCGTGCGCCACCACACCTGGCACCTAGGATTTCCTTCCTTATTCAACATATTTTATATATTTCTTGATTCTTCCTTGTTGCTTCCTTCTTTACCCTCATTAAGATAATTACCAAGAATTACCAAGCCAGGCGTGGTGGCGCACGCTCGTAATGCCAGTACTTGGGAGGCTGAGACTGGAGGATCTGGGTTCATGGCCAGCCTCAACTACTTAGTGAGGCCCTCCGCAAATTAGTGAGATCCTGTTTCAAAATAAAGAATAAAAATTAGGACTGGGGGTGTAGCTCGGAGGTAGAATGCCCCTGGATTCAATCTCCAGTACCGTAATAAAAAACAAAAAGAAAAACAAAAAAACGATAATTACCATAGCTTTCCTCAAACATGGTACCTGCCTCTTGGCTGGGATCTTAACCTGCCACAACCCACCTGCAACAAAACTACAGTGGGTTTGCTAGAAAATGAAATTATGTCCCTCTGGCTAAAATCTTCTAATGATTCCTTATTTTCCTCAGAATAAATATTTATTCCTTAAAGCAGATTAAAAGTTCCTTCACACTGGGTACAGTGGTGCATGCCTATAATCTCAGCAAGTTGGGAGGCTGAGGCAAAAGGCTTGCAAGTACAGGGAGAGGTGAGATCTGGAGGGAAATGCACCAAGTGTTGTGTGCATGTATATTCCTATCACTTTATACTTTAGTAAGATGTTTAATTAAAATGCACCAACAAAAGTACACAAATAACATGCTGAAATATAAAAGAGGGCTGGAGGTATAGCTTAAAGTGCCCCTGGGCTCAATCCACATTTTAAAAAGAAGTTTCTTCATGTTATATTGTTTTTTACTACATTCTCTAGATATAAAAAAATTTGCTTTTTATTTCCTAACATATCTTTCTTGATTCTTGGCAAGAAACAATTTCTTTTCCCAGGAGAAATCTATTCCCAACTTTTTTTAATGGCTAATTTACATATTTCCTCTTATTCTTGCCTTGGAAATGTGGATATCTCATTCAGAAGCCTATCCCTCATATCTTTTCTTTTTAGGAGAATATCTCTCCTATGTTTTTGAATTTTTAAATGTTTTATTTATTTTGACAAATAAACACATGTATATTTATACTTTATAAGTTCTAGAGAGGCTAAATTAAGATACTGAGCTTACTGTATTTGCCTTGTAATATGCCATACCACATTGAAATTCCCCATTAATTATAATCATTTACTTTAGATGGTGAACTCTAATGATTAGTCAGGGATCATGGCTGTCTTATTCATTGCTACATATCAGTTCCTAAAATAGTTTTGTTTATGACTGGATGAATGGTATAAAAGGGGTTTTTAATGGGGAAACAGAAAAGTTTAAGTAGTCACAGGCAAAAATAGACTTAAAAAACAAATTGGAAAAAAATGTCACCACCACTCTGAGATGTATCGTTTGGAGAATAAACCTGCCTATTTTTTGTACTAAAAGTATCATAATATGATGGAACATTATTTAGAGCAATCTTTAATCTATTTCTATTAAAATATTCTACTCAAGATCGATGACCAAGACCTTGTCCTATAGTATTCAAACAGTTTTCTTTTTTCTCAGTCAAACCTTCAACTAGGAGTTATACCACATAATAATTCAGATAGCAGTTCTCTGGCTATAATCAGGGACTTCTGTACTGTGGGAGAGATTGTAGCCTACCCAGAGCTCCTCCAGAGAAATGGGTCTCTAATGATAAAATGTCAGCACTGTGACAGGTGGTTTTAGAAACTTTTCCATCACAGTATGAGTAATTGCCTTCTCAGGCATTGTTTAAATGTGGTCCTTCTTCTGGATAAAGGCAAAAACGACATACTCTTCAGATTATATCTGTATAATTTTAATATAAATGAATAAGTTGTAACATCTTAAACCACATACATATCCAGCCTCAAATTAATGTTTCAAAATCTAGCTTCTTATATTCATGAGATTACATGGGCTAAAAGGAACAGTATGGCTTAAAAGATGATAGCAGAGTTGACCTCAGGTGAGTTGGTTCTTTGCCTGGTCTGGCAGTCAATAAGAGAGATTGATTTACACAGATTCTTTGATTATCTCAGGCCGTGAAAAGACCCGATGTCAATCCAAGCTTGCAGGATTCTTTGAACTAGACATGGCATAAGCTGACTTCTATTTCTAAACATCTTATTAGGTGGACCCTGATGGGATGCCAAGCCTGCAGATTTTCTAGGACTCTCTGCCTACTTGACCTGTGTTCTCTCTCTTTGAATTGAATTAGTAGGAAATCTTGAACCATAATAAGATATTGTTGTTATTTCAAAATAGTGCTCAACTTTGTTTTAAAATGTTATTTCATACAATCAGCTAATCTACTAAATAATAATAAGAATAATATAACTATACAGAAACAACACCTATGAGGGGAGTCAGAAAGACATTAAAAGACTGGCACTCAACAATATAAATATAGAAGCAAAAAACTGAATCCTAGCAATACTTCCTGAAGAGAAAATATAATGAAGAACTTTATTTCATTTCTTAAAAAAATTAAAGAAAGTTAAGTAAAAAATACAAAAAAATCTTCAAAATATTCCCTAATATAAAACAAATAGTTTGTAAAGTGAATAAAAATTAATGACTTTTTCGGCAATGGAAAGTCATCTTCAGGGTACAGTGACTGTTCTTCATATTCTCATTTTAAAAATAACATGCTCACTTTGTGACAGCCTATTAAAAGTACTTAAAGTGTAGCATGCCTAAGAAACTCTTTAAGACAAATTCTTCACATGAAACAATTGAGAATTGCATTTAAAATTATAATGTGAGTACATGCTTAAAAATAGAGAAAAAGTAGAAAAATTATCCAATAACATTTTACGAAAAATAAAATTCAGTAATGGAGTTGTATGTCCTACCTATATTATATTTATTGATCTCAGTATAAAAATACAAATTTTACTTCATTTACAAGATGATATGGAAGCTCATAATTGCAAAAGAATTACAAATGCGAATGTTTTCACTTATAAAATAGGATCCACTAAGAAAATTATAATAAATACATCTTTCCTTTGATGAACAGAAACTTTTTAGCCATCCCATTTATTCTTGTTTTAATCCAGTGAGTTTTTTGGGGGGTCTCACTGAGGTAGTTTCTACCTGTCTATATGTTGGAGTTTTAGACCTATGTCTCGTCTATTAATTTTAAAGTATCTGTTTTAATTTTCAGATCTTTGATCCATCTTAAGTTGACTCTTATGCAGGGTAAGAGGTAGAAATTTAATTTCATTTTTCTACAAATGGATAACCAGATTTCCCAACACCATTTATTGAAAAGGCTGTATTTTCTGCAACATATGTGTTTGGCACCTTTGTTGAAAATCAATTGGATATAAGTGTGTGGATTTTTTTTCTCTATCTTCTATGTCCATGAGAAGACAGCAGTCTAAATTATTTAACAGACATACTTCATTTCCCAGACTATTCTGACCAAGAAGTTTTCTTTCCTGAAGTCTGAGGCTTAGTGGGCTAGGCGATTCATGCAACTGCTTTATTTTAGTGTTTCTTTATCACCTAATAAAATGATGTATTTGTCCAAGTGCAAAGCAATGAGAACATATTGATGGGTTTGATAAGATGCTTCTTCCTGATCTGACTCTTTTATTTAACTTATGAGCTAATCTGAGGCTCCATCATTATGGCGATGAATACTGGTCTATACTGTTTTAGATTTTTGCCTACATTTTTCAAGTGAAAAGAGTAAGTATCAATTTCCTTATACTCTAAGAGATGGAAATAATAAGACACTCCTCCAAAGGTAGGAAAGCTAGCCCTTCCTTCATTACTCAACAAAATCTACTTATATCAAAACCCTCTGAAGATTTGGGAGGGGATGATAGTCATGCCAATACATGGCTCACAGGGAAAATATAAGTGGCTATTTCTGTTTATATCTCAGGGAAGAATAAAAAGTAGTACTTCAACTTTTCTGCCCCAAGCAAGTGGATGGAATGCCAAGACCAATACCCATAGAGTTTAGGAGTGCATAGTATATGGAGAAGGAGCAGCCTATATTTCCCAGTGGTTGGCATGTTAAATATGTTTCCACAGATCAAGTGGATACTGAAAAAGACAGCCTTGTTTGAGCTATTTGGAACATTGTTTGGAGTAAGAGTTGCCCAGGGTCAAGGGACTTCAAGATGTTTTTACAGAGCATATTTTATTGTTGTTGTTGTTGTTATTGTTGCTGTTGTTACATAAATGAGAAAATGGAGAGCATTTTCAAAACCTCCTAAAGAGTATACATTTATGCCCCAAAGAGAGCCAGTATTTGTGCTCTTGTTATAAAAAGACAAGAACACTTCAAAAAAGGCTAGTTAATAGGACACATTTGTCCATTTTGTTTCATTCCTGCTTCCTAGGCCAATGAAGAATAATTGACATAGATGGGGTAAGGAAAGGCTGTTAAGCAGTACCATAAAAGCAAATCAGTCTTCCTTTCCAGGGCAAGTCACCTAGGCCATGGTTTAAGCTTAAATTGAAAACAGGGAAGAGATTGAAATTATTAAGATGAACCAAACTAGAATAAACTCTTTATCATCATAGAGTTCAGAAATAAATGGAATCAATCCATGATGCCAGTAAGAAAGTTAAGGTAAAATCATTTTCTGTTTGTGCCCTGTCTGGTTCAAACTATGCAGCAAATCACTGACAGCCCACAAATTCAGTACATGTTAAACTTAAGTGGAGTCCTCGGAAAAAATATGCAGATAAGGAAGAGCTAGCATATGGTCCAAAAAAGGTAGGAAATATTTTATGGAAGGCAAGAAAAAATAGATAAAGTAGAACTTGGGAAACTGTGGATCCATGAAACACCGGACCATATAGTTGTAAAATATAATTAAAAAACTAAGAAAAACATGTTTGTACTTTTTTTTCATGAAATGCCCAGTAAATTTCACATTTTATATTCATTTACCAATGCAAAATGTCACTTTATGCCACTTTAATCTTTTGTAGGGAGCTTTGGCACAATAGGTTTTTATGGTTTATTTGTTAATGGACTTGATAGGGATATAGGTTATAAATGATTACAGAGATCTGTACATATTTTCATACAAATTTTCTTTACATACCAAAGAAAAAATAAATACCAAAAAAAGAGGTTTACATTATATACAAAGACTTTATATATTTAATTTTGTTAATGTTTTGGGTTTAAATGCATTGGGGGATTTAAAAAAAGATCATACACATGGAGTTCTCTATAAATTCCTTTATAGGAAAATAATATAAATGTTAAAACCATTGGTGTCATCTTAGTTGCAACTTCATTTGTTTTAGGTATTAGCAGGTCACTGAAGTTCTTTGGTGACCTCTGAGGGTAGCAGACTTGAAAGTAATGTTAAGGAATTGCTTTATCAATGGGACTTGACATCACATAGGCATCACTCTCAAGTAAAGCACTGATAGAATGGTCAATGAGCTGTACAGTAATATATCTAAGGCACTTCTGTTTTTTTGTGGCATCCATTCATCTTCATGGGTAGAAAAATGAAATTGGTCTTCTGCCCTGACAGCAGCAAACTTATGCCTTATTTTAGATTCAAAATAAAATTGATGGAAATATAATTCAGTAAATTTAGAAGGAGTCTAGAGTTCATCTTATCCAAGCTTTTTCAAAATAACTTCAGAGGCCTCCCTGGTCTGGCCCCATGTCCAGGTGTTCTCTTATTGCATATGTGCTCTTAATATTAAAGCCAAACAGTAGGGCATTCCCTATAGTTTAGGGAAAATTTTACTGATACATCAAATAATTAATATATCACTAGAACTGTCTCTGGATATGGAATAGTAAGACAGAATTGGAGTCTGGGGATTAAGTGGGTCAGGATTGAGACCACATGTTCAAGCAATATATTGGGTTTATACATGTAAGTCAAAGCTGGGGTAATCAAATTGTATCAAGAAGCAATGAGTAGAGGTCAGAATCAAAGGCATGAATACAGCCATTGAGCAATTTAGTTGTTTTCTCACAACTGCTTCCACTTTCATCCCAGGAAGTCACATATGCAGTGACTCCTCTCATGCAAATATAAGGAAGGGGAAAGGGGAGGAGTCTCATTTAGAAACTTTGTACCTGGTGCTTCTAAGCTCAGGTTCATAGGTATTTACCCATGTGGAAAAGCAGCCAAATAAGAGAGATCCTACTGAGGCCAATTAGGGACAGATAGGTTGTTCTGAGTCAAAAAGCTATCTTTATATAAACTAGCCTAATTAATATTCCCCATAGATAAGGGCACTGATATTCAGTCATCCCAGTAGTGTGACAATGATCTCAGAGTGAAAGACCCCTCAGTAGGAGTCAGGCATTCAGATTCTCAGGATATAGACAGGGAATATGTCTCTGGCCTCCTAAACTTTACATAATATGTGGAAACACATCTATCACAGTTTCTTTTAAAGGTTATCTAAAGATAGCCAGAAGGTTTGGCTATGAATAAAACAGTGTTTAGGCATCAGTCAGGTAGTCTCGTGTATGGTCTTGACAACCAGAAATGATGCTTTTTGATGTTCACAGAGATCTCTGCTGGATTCCTTTACTGTGATGTGAGCCCATAATAGCTCAGGGCCAGTCTTTAGGTTCTCTTGAAATAAAATGCTATGTAATCTGTTGGACTCTATAGTCAATCTCATTTGGTTTGGTTTCTACTTGGAGTTGTATCTGAGAAAGTAGAAAAAAATCTCTTTCTCTCCTGGAATTTCTGGGATAACTGATGCTTTTTCATTCATTCCAAATACATGAAGATTAACAATATTTATCACATATACTACAGGTGTTTGTCATGGCTCTGGGGAAGGTGAAATGCAAAACAGAGTATGCTTATGGTTTCCTCACACCCTGCTTATTCACACTACAAAGAACAAGTCCTTAGGTCAGCTTAGTAAATATCACCACTGTTTTTTTCCTTAGGTTATTGTGATGCTTTCCAATATTTTGTTCTCCAAATAGATAAGATAGGCACGTCTGCAGTTTTGTACAAAAGAACTCCTGCCAGGTTGTTTGGCTCTGATATGATTCATTTGGCTGGGATGTACACCTTGAACAGCAGGAATAAGATGTAAGAAACAGCTGCTTTTCCTTCTGTTTTCCAAACATTCTGTACAGTGTTGGAGCAGTAGGTTGGGAGTGCAAAAAGAAGACTGGTGTAAGTTACTATGAGTATGGGGAAAAGATTAACCCTGGCAAAGTGGTCAATTCCTTGAGAGTTAGCATGGTGATCTGCTATGGAATGCCCTTGTGAAACATTAAACTGGCTAAAACACACAAAAACTGTAAACTGTTTCCAAATCTCATCACTCCTCTATCTCCTTCCCCCAGTGGCATCTTCTTATCATTTGCAAATGAAGCCCATACTGCTGGAATTATCTGTCCTGTGGGAGGAAGTGAGCAGGTCTCAGGTGGTAGGCCCTCGCTGATAGGATTATCCTTCTTGTTAGAAGTCAGAGAGAGCTAAAGATTAGATTGAGGACAATTCTTGTGGTCATTCAGAACTGTCTTGTTTTTTCCCCACAGGGGATGTTTGTTTCATTCAGATAATAGTTCAGAAGGAAAAGAGAGTGAAGATCATAGTGATGTCCTTTCCATGCCATCCAAACTTTGTCATGGTTTCCTAGAAAGTGCTCATTCCACGCCAGCAGGGAACTATTTTTGTGCTGCATGGTTTAATTGTATAGAAATTTAAAATGACCTTTGTCTAGGAATTTAGGTATCATTCAGCTGTGATGAGCAGCTGATGACCATAAAAATTTAGTGGTCCACAGTGGGAATGAATCTGAAGTATAGGGAACATTAGCAAAGAAGAATGCCTTAGATTTGCTTGGGTAAAGATCTAGACCAGGGTTCCAAAACCTGACTAGTCATCAGAAGGGTGGGAAACTTTATGAAGTATAGTTTCAAGGCTCAATAAAAATCTACTTCATTAGAAATTCAAAGGGAGACATAAGGAAATATGTTTAAACTAAAGCCCCTCTGGTCTCCTATCTGTGATTTTGATGATTAGCCAGAAGTGTGAAAACTTACAAAAAATGAAGTTGGAAAAAAATTGCCTTAAAAATAAATAAATAATAATAGATAAGAAAATGCAATTATACTTCATTTTACAACAAAAACTGAAAAGAGCAGGGGGCTATTAAATTGGCATTTCTCAATGAAGATCAGAAAACAATATGGAATTTTTCTAAGATAAAGCAGTAAAGCAATTATGCAATTTTATTTGTTATTTTTAGTGGAAACTTACTAATGAATATGTGCATTCTATGATAACAGCTTGATGAACTTGGAAAGTCATTTTATTCCTCATTCCATATGTGGATTTCTGAGACACTAGAATATATTGCAAATAAATGTTCAATATCGCCTCACCCATTTACTTCCTTAAAAAACATGGACAGGTATTTTAATATAGTTGTGCCTAAAATCTATGATGTAATTTGCAAAGAAAATGTTTTGAAACTTGAGTGATAAAGTAAGGTAGAGGAGACAGGTGGATATTTATCTTGTAAATGGTATTTTATAGTATAGGAATTAAATATTAATTACAAGCTGTAATGGACAGTAACCAAAAGTTATAGACAAGTTTCATTAAACTGAAGATAAAATCTCTTCAGTTTTGTGAAAATGTATATAGACAATATACTTAAAAGAAAAACTTCCATCCAAAAATTCATCACCAAAATGTTAATTTACTAATCCATACTACTGACTCAATTATTACAGTTGATTAGTTTTATGTCTATTATCACATATTTTTCATTTACATACACTATTAATTCCATTCACTATTTGAACTTTGATGATGTTCAACCACCAAATTATAAGAAACTTAAAAACAATATCTCTAAATTGATATATTCACATTGATTCATAAAGATTTTTACATCCTACCAAAGCAAATATAATTTGTCTAGAGCAAATATTTAATACTTAAATATTAATAATTTAAAATATAAATCATGAATGCTTATATATGTATGTCATTAAGCATACATATATAAAAGTACATGTGCGTGTGCTTTATATCCCCTTTTGTCTGGACCATAAAAGCTAATATGCTTTACTGGGCTTATATAAAGAAAAGAAACAATTAACTTCTGTTTTATAAAACATTTCAGAAAAGTCAACACAAGTGGCCAAGGAAACATTATTTACTGAATAGGGTAAATTATATTTAAAGATAACAATGTAAGTACTACTCATAAAATAAAATTCTTATAATTCATGTTGATTAAAATAAAAATGAAACAACCTTTACCATGAACTTCTTTCTTGTGAAGGTTACATACTTTTTCAGCTCTTGTATTCATAAAATACAGGGCAATTAAACTCAAATATAGGATGTATATTAAAGTACTATTAAAATATGAATCAAGGTAACTCACACAATTGATGGCAGGACAAGAAAAATACCTTCCTTAGATAACAAAGGAAGATAGATTAAATGGAGTAGAAAAAATTCTACTTTACAAAGAAAATAATATTCATTTTCATGTCTATTTTTTATATTGAAAAAGTTTGTGTTATAGGGTTTGTAACCTGTGTGTAAATTTTACACAAGTGGGTTTTTTCCCATCAAAATGTAATCATACTTGTGCAATTATTCAATTAAAATTCTTATGAGAGAAATTGCATAGTCCACTACTCAGCTCAAAAATGAAGTCACCTTGAACACAGATGTTTGCCCTAACAGCCTGCTTGCAGTGCAATTTTTATAGAAAGATAATAGTTTTATCACCAACCATTCAACCTAGTAAAGTCAAGATTCAAGATATCTATTACCTTTTTTCTTTTAAGGAAAGAGAGCAGCAGAGTGTAGTGGTGCACACCTGTAATTGCGGCTGTTCAGGAGGCTGAAGCAGAAGGACTGCATGTTCAAGGCCAGCCTGAAAAACTTATGAGATCCTGTCTCAAAATAAAAATAAAATAAAAGGGGCCAGCGATGTAGCTCAGTGGTAGAACGTCCCTGGGTTCAATCCCTAGCACCATAAAAAAAATCTAAGGAAAGAAATCACCAAATTCAAAACATGGAAAATGTAATCTTAATAAGCTGTATCTGTTATTAACACACCAAGATGTAAATATGCACCTTTCAAATATTATAGCATTTATTGTTGGTTGGTAATCTCTATTGAAATTTTAAGCAATAATATTCTGTAGCAATAAGGCTAAGTTCTTAACTCTTGAACATTTTCAAAACCAGTTAAAATGTAAAAATAATGAAATATATAAAGCAATACTTGAAATTGGCTTCTTGGGCATGTAATCTGTGCAGTAACCCATGCTAGGGGAACCCATACTTGGTTTTATGCTCTGTTATTGCTGCCTTGTAATTCTTAACTTTTGATCAAAAGATCCAACATTTTCTTTTTGTACTATACCCCCAAAAGTATGCAGCTTACCCTGATTACAATAATTTGGAGGAAATGGACAACACATAAAAGGCTGAAATAAGAATTCATTCTAAATTGGATAAGACAGAGAAAGAAAAATACATCTGAAATTCACATTAGAGGCACCAGGACACAGTGACATACTGAGGTAAAAAGAATACCAAGTGAATGACTTCCAAATATGAATACAAATGGAAGATACCTTTCCAAAGATCAGCCTCTTAGTTTCTTCATGATAAAAATACATTCTAGAAATACCAAGTAAAGATATAAGTAAAAATACCTTTTCTTTTACTTATGTATTTGTATATGTGTGGTTCTGAATAAAAGTGATTGTTTTATAGAAAATTGTATGAAAAACTCAGATAAGTAAGTGTTCCCATTGCAAATCATTTCATTCATGAAAGTAGAAAGTACTTTAAACAGGAGTTCTTTTGCTGTGAACTGTTTGCTAACAGGTCTGCTTATCTGAAATGATTGCTTACAATAAGAGAGTCATACTTAAAAAATGTCTACTCTCCCAGTAGCACCAGGTCTACACTCCACCATCTCACCTTCCTCATGTTACAACCTAATACATATAAAGATTTATCTCCTTATAAGGGGTGGAGGACCTTCATCGGTAAGTTTTCTTAACCTCGCTTATTCTCCACCTCAAAATATCTTTGTATCATTTGTTTTCTCTTTCACAATTCCAAAGCCAGCACATTTATTTTGCTCATGCATTTTAGCTTGCAAGACCATGCTTTTATATATTAAGTATTTCTCCCTATTGGATCTTTTAAAATGAAAACATGCTTAAATATTCACTATCTGGGAAACCAACATGACTTCTCTGTCCTATTATTCAATTTTGGTTCCCTCTTCTCTCATGTTTTCATCAAGCAACATTTAAGGTCTCTACCATGGCTTATTTCCGCTTTTCCCTCAGTTTAATTTCACAGCTGTCTCCCGTGCATTTGAACAAGGCAATTGTAATTAATGAGTGAAGGAGTAAATGGGAGTGGAGTCATGGAATCCGACTACTATCATTCCTGTTTTAAATACATCCAACAATATAGAAAACTAAGGAAAAAGAGAAGTAAAATTATTGAATTATTTTTATATGCTGAGAAAGGAGTTAACAATTAGAATGGGACTAATACATAGTTTGGTAACTCTATGCCATTTAGATGAAATTCAGTACTTTAGTATACTTTACTCTTTCAGTTTGTCTTGTTCATATGCTTTCCAAGTCCATAAGAGTAATCTAATAAATAATTTAAAATACAGACATATCCTTATTGCCCTAATTTCAAAAAAAACATGCTTATACATTAGCAGCAAAACAGTATTTTTAAAAGAAATATTTGCTTTCTTCAGTCATCCAGGCATATTTTAATATCAGCTTTTTATGGTGACTAGCCTATTTATAGCCAGAGGCCAATATTATTGAAATTTTTCTTACAGGTACAGCAATATAGAGAGATCTAAAATAGAGCTTACTATGATTCATTAAAATCACCTGATTAATACAGAAAAATGCAAATGGCTTATATACCTGTCATTGCCTGCCACATGATATTTAGATCTGCTGAGACCACCTTTCAGATCTACTGAGAGGTTAGCAAAGAAAGAAAGGATCCTAAGTTCACTTTAAGGTTTTTGACCTGAGAAACTTAAGGAATCAGTTAGCATTAACAAGGATAGAGAAAATTGTGTTGGGTGGCTTTTACACGAGCACAAACCTGAGAATAAATTTGAGTACATTAGGAGATGTCTACATAGAATTTCAGAATGGAAAGGTGGATATAGAGTGTGGAGTTTAGGGCAGAGGTCTGTGACAAAGATGACATTTTCAGAATCATTAGCATGTAAATGATATTAAAGTCATGACACTGTATAAAATGTGAAAAAGAGTGGACAAAGAAAGGAAAAACTTAAATATTGGTTTATATACAACTGGATTCAGTTTGTCAATAATTTATTTTAGGACTTTTCCTTATATGAGAGCAAGTGGCATATGGTTTTCCTTCTTGTATTGTTTTTGTCAGATTTTGGAAATATATTTCCTAATCATATTTTCCAGCCTTATATATTAAGATTGGAATTATCAATTTTAGAAAGTATGTTACAATTTGACTGTACAAGATTCTGAATTTTATATATAACTTGTGGGAAGATTTTTGATTTGTGACTATTATCCTATTTCTTGTCAGTCTTTCTGTATCATGTTCTACCACTAGTATTGTGATAATTTCTAGAGACTCATTCATTTTATCTAAGTTTTTAAATTTATTTACATAATATTTTGCATTTATGCTATGTTTTGACTATACAACAATCACAATTTTATATATAACTTGTGGGTAGATTTTTGATTTGTGATTAATATCCTATTTCTCTTCAGGCTTTCTGTATCATGTTCTATCACTGCTGTGATAATTTCTAGAAATTAATTCATTTCATCTACATTTTTGCAATTATTTACATAATATTTTGCATTTTTATTTCCTTTTAACATATAACTGTAGTTATCATGATAACATTTCCATCCTTAAGATTTTATTTTTCATGCTTTCCTCTTTGTCTTGGCATACCTTTCCATAAGTTAACTTTTCAGTCTAACTAAAATATGACCATGAACATTTTAATATTTTATTTTGGATCTCATTTCTTCTCTATTTATTTTCTCTGCATTTATTATTTGTGTGTATGTATGTGTGTGTGTGTGTGTGTGTGTGTATGTGGTAGTGGGAATTGAACTCAGGGGCATTCTACTTCTGAGCTACATGTATACACCAGCCCTATTTTTTATTCTTTATTTTGAAACAGGGCCTCACTATGTAGCTGAGGCTGGCTGCGAACTTGGATCCTCCAGTCTCAGCCTCCCAAGAACTGGGATTACAAGTGTGTACCACCATGCCCGGCTCTCTGCATTTATTCTATTTTTCCCTATCTTTTTGAGATGAGAAGTTAGCTCCTTAGTTTTTAGCCCTTATTTTTATTTTATAAAAATTAAAATGAGCCAGGCATGGTAGCATACACTTTTAATCCCAGTACTTGGGAGGATGAGACAGGAGGATCACAGGTTCACGGCCAGCCTCAGAAACCTCAGGAGGCACTCTACAACTTAGTGAGACCTTGTTTTAAAATAAAAAGTAATAAAATAAAATCCGGCCAGGGGTATAGCTTGGAGGTCAAATGTTCCTGATTTCAGTTCTCAGTACCACACACAATACACACAAACACACACACACACACACACACACACACACACACACACACACATAATTAAAATGAGTGTATGGACTTTAATATGTATTTTTTATTTCCATTATCACTCAGTTATGTGCATTTAAATTATCCATTTTGATTTAACCTTTAAACATTGAATTATTTAAGGTTTTGTTACTGATTCTAACATATTGATCATTTCTCTCAGAATATAAAATATCATTAGGGGATTATATTTCTCTTGTACTCCATACACATTTTTCTTTTGTTTATATTTTGAGCCTCCTTAGTTTATGAGATCATATGTGCATATTATCTATTAATTTTCTTAACTCACCTCTTAAAACTATTTAGTACACATTAAATATACAAATATTTGATACTATATTTAATTTTAACTGTTTTTATTTTTCAAATCATCTTTATTGAATTTTGCCATGCTTGTTTCCTCATCCAATATTAAAATAAAGTTTCTTTCTTCAATATTTTACCTAGCTATTTTATATTACACATTTGCTAATTCTAATATCTGAAATTCTGGGGCAAGTTGTCCAAATTCAATCTGTGTTGTCTATGCTGACTTTATATGCTTCATTATGGTTCCTTTTCATGTGTGTGTGTATTTATTGTTAGCTGAAATTTCACTGAGTTGAAATCTATAAGCACCCTAAGAAAAAGAAAGTGTGGTACTGGGTATTGAACTCAGGGACATTCCATCTCCAAGCTATAACCCAACCCATTTTACTTTTTATTTTGAAACAGGGTCTCGCTAAGTTGCATTCTACCTCCTAGCTACACCCCCCAGTCCTACTTTTATTCTTTATTTTTTTAAAATTGGTGCATTGTTATCATACATCTTTGTTAGGTACAAACTGATAAAGGCATACATGCAGACATTTAAACAAGGTCTCACTGAGTTGCAGAGGGCCTCACTAGGTAGCTGAGGCTGGCCACTAACCCGGATCATCAGGTCTCAGCCTCCCTAGACTGGGATTACAAGCTTGCACCACCACGCCCAGTTCTACTTAGTACTTTGTAAAACCAGTGAGAAGAGAGACATGTTTTTATCTTGGAACCCTCTCTAGACAGAGTTCTCCTTGCTCATTAATGACGTAACCCCAGTTTTATCTAGGATTTCTGGTCTAAATCCCCATTTGCTTGAGTCTGAGGTTTAGATTTCTTTTCTACCAAGTATATAACAGAAGTTGCTCAAAGTCTGGTTTCCTAATATTTGCTTTTACATCCAAGTCAAAGCAAGGATCAGTGTGCTAATTACATTACTTACATGGCTTTATTTTTATCCATTTTATATTGTCTTGGCCTTAAAGTTTTACTTAGGCGTCTTTACAAGTAAAGATCAATTTAAAAGTATATCTGAGCCGGGCGTGGTGGCGCACGCTTGTAATCCCAGCATTCGGGAGGCTGAGACCGGAGGATCCGGGTTCGCGGCCAGCCTCAGCTACCTAGTGAGGCACTCTGCAACTTAGTGAGACCCTGTCTCAAAATAAAGAATAAAAAATAGGGCTGGGGGTGTAGCTCGGAAGTAGAATGCCCCTGAGTTCAATCCCCAGTACCACAAAAAAAAAAAAAAAGTGTATCTGTTGAACACTGTCCAGGTGCTTTGTAGAGGGCATTTTAAAGAGGAGATATGCCTCATCCTTGGGAATAGAAGTCAGTTCATCTCTACATCTATCAAGTAAACTAATCAAATCTATCTTAAAAAATTTTGGTAATTAAGTGTGATTTTACTTTTAAAGGCCTATCAAAAGGACTGACAAAACACTATGTTTAATAGTGACTACTAATATTATCATTAAATATTAATATGTACTCAAATGTGACAAAATCAAAAAGCGTATTATTTTATTAGACAAAGGACTTTCCAATGAAATTAAAGTTCAGGATTGGTACAACATCACTTATTTTCCTGGATTACTCTACATTGTTCCTTCAATCAATATTTGTCTATTGTGGTATATTTGTGCTAACAGGGATGGGATAGTAAAGGAACAATTCAGTCAAAACTATCTGAAACAATGAATAGGTCCCTCTAGCTACCAAACATTAACATGAAGATATAACAATAGTAAGTATTTATGCCCCAAATAATGGCACACCTACCTACATAAAACAAATACTTTTTAATATTAAGGCTCAGGTAGAAGGCGGGTATGGTGTTGTATACCAGTAATCCTAGTACTTGGGAGTATGAGACAGGAGGATAGCAGGTTCGAGGACAGTCTTAGAAACATAGTGAGACTTTCAACAGCATAGCAAGATCCAGTTTCAGAAAAAAAAAAAAAATCAAAAGGCTAGGAGTGTAGCATGGAGGTAGACTGTCCCTGGGTTCAATCCCCAGTACCATAAAACAAAAAGACTCAGATAAACCCCAATTTAATAATTCTGAATAATTCAACACACCTCACACACCATTACATCGGTCTTCCAGACAAAAGATGAGTAAAGACACTTAAGACCTAAAGAACACTAGAAATTGATTGGACCTAACATTTATAGAATATTCAACTCAATGAGAGCTGAATTCACATTCTTCTCAGCTGCTCAGGGAAGTTTTTCCAAAATAGGCCATATTTTAAGCCACAAAAGAAATACCAGTAAATTAAAAATATATATATAATTCCTTGAATATTTTCAGATCATAACAGACTTAATGTAGAGATCAACAACAAGAAGATCCAAGCTAGGCATGGTGGCATATGTCTTTAATTCCAGTATTTGGGACACTGAGGCAGGAGGATCACAGGTTTGTGGCCAGGATAGTGAGATCCCATTTTCACATAAAAAATAAAATAGGGTTGGAGAAGTAGAATACTCCTGGGTTCAATTTCCAGTTCCACAAACAATAAAATAAAGAGGAATCACACAAATATATGGCTATTGAATGACACACTACTAAATTAAGACTGAATAGCAGAAGAAATAAGGGGAGATGTTAAAAAATTTCTAGAATTAAATGACAATTCAGACACAACTTACCAAAATATCTAAAACATACTGAAGGCAGAGTTAAGTGGAAAATTTATAGCACTGAGCCCCCACAAAAGGAAAACAGACTGTAAATAAGCAACCTAATCATGAACCTTAAGGCCCTTACAAACAGGAAAAACCAACCCCAAAGCTAGCAGAAGGCAGAAAATAATTAAAATCAGAGCAGAAATTAACAAAATAGAAAACAAAACAATCTAAAGGATCAATAAAATGAAATGTTTTTTAAAATAAATAATATTGATAAACTCTTAGCCAACCTAACCAAAAGAAAGAACAGACCCAAATTTCTAGGATAAGAGGTGAAAAAGGGAGATATCACTACAGATTGTGTGGAAATCTATCAAATTATTAGAAACTATTTTGAAAACTTATAGTCCAGTAAACTGGAAAGGTTACTATTAAAGCAGAATTGTCCAATTTATATTTTTTTCTCATCTCTTTTACTGTCTGCTACTTAATATATTTAAGATCACGCTGTATGCTTTCTCAAAAGTGGAAAACTAATTGCAATATAATCATCCTTCAGTTACTACAGAGAAATGGTTACGAAGACTTCCATGGATACCAAAATTGGCAAATGCCCAAGTCTCTTACATAAAATGGTATAGCATTTGCATATAACCCAACATAGCCTCCTGTAGATTTCAAATCATCTCTAGGTTACTTATAATACCTAATACAATGTAAATGCTATGGAAATAGGTGGTATGCTGTATCATTGGGGGAATAATGTCATGAAAAATAGTCTGTCCATGATCAGTAAAGGTATACACTTTTTCTGAAATATTTCTGATCTGAAATTGGTTGCAGCCATGTATGCAAAAGTTGCCGATACAGAAGATCTACTGTATTCACTTCTTAGTAGGCACCTTTATTTTTAATAAAATTAAAGGATCACAGTGATTGAAAGTATCATCCCAAAATGATATTGTGACTTGGCTTCAAGTGCAAATAGACATGAATCTAAATGCTTGCTTGTCTCTTCCTAGCTTTGCAGCTTTTGATACCCATTTCATTTGTACAGAATGGGGATATAAAGACTCCATAGCATGAGGTTACTGTGAGAACTAAATGAGAATACATATATCTCACACTTAAAACAGTACTCAGGCCTTTGTAAACATTATTATTATTATTATTATTATTATTATTATTATTATTATTATTATTTTGTTGTATTACTAAAACATCTTCTGCAGCTTATTTACTCTGGTGGAGAATAGAGCTATTATAATAGTTATAAGAATTATATGACTTGGTATGACTTTTGGAGCTGTTTCCCAGTTCGCTAACCATCGTTCAAATCATTAACTGTGAGTAGAATATATAGTGCCATATGATTATGAAGAGTGAAAGATGCCTTTTAATATGATGGAAATCATTTATTACTTATCTGAATGCAAACTCACACTCTGAAATTAGGAATGAGATCTCACATATCTCTTTTAAATATTCATAGGCAATAAAAATGCTGGCTGTTTGATTGATTTAACAGGCAATTGAATGTTACCTTATCTCTGCATAATTGCAGCTGTAAGAAACATTAGGTAGGCAATAAGAAAAAAACCTTCAAACCTGACACAGGCCTTTATATTGAGAATAAAATGGGTTAAGGCTCATCTTGAAATGAAAGAGCACTTTGGTTATTAATGGGAAAACTATTTTCTTTTAGTCAAATATCAGAAAAATAATGATTTAAAACAAATTCAGAGTATCTTACTATAATATATTAACATGTAACATGGATTTCTTAGTTTTAAAAATTTAAATGTTTTATTAAATATGATTTTTCTCCAGCCCCTTAGAATATGTATTCCAAGATTCCATCTACATTTCATCAAAGCACCAGTCTTTGCAACTAGACAGTCAGTGGGAATATCCAAAGGATTGATGTAGCTGACAAATTATTAGTTGTGTATTAGTTTGCAAAAATGTCCACTTTATGCCCCCAGAAACAAGAAATCTCTCTTTCTACACATCATTTTAATTCATCCTATCTTTAGAGTCACATTAGCTGATTAAACAACAGAACAACAGAATGTGATAAGGATATTATCTCTAACATTATATACTTTTCATTAAAACTCTGAAGCACCTAAAAAGCTATTTTCACTGCCAAATAGATATTTATTGGCTGAATATCTATACAAGTACAGCCAAGACTGATAGTAGTTTCATGTTTGTTTCTTCTAGGTTTATTTATTGTTAATATAGCATTCTGCTTAATTAATTACTGGATTAGCAGTGGAGGATTTACTCCAATTTTAAGATTTAGAGGCTAATAAAAACTTTTTTTACCTATCTTTGGCACTTTTTGTTTCCTTTTGTTTTTTTATTATTCTGATAAAGCTTTATTTTTAAAATTTAGCCTTCCTGAGTCTATGTTTGTGCCTCTAATACTTTCTGAAATATCTTCTACTACTCAATAAAGAAACCATGCTTGATCATGTCATAGACACACTTAACTAATGGAAGCATGTTCATTTCATTGTATTTTATAATGGAATTTACATATTTGTTTACTTATCATGCCCTTAATGGTACACATACACAAGTATGTGCAAACCCATTTCCTATAGAGTGGGAACTGTAACCTATAACCTGGTTAAAGTAAAAATTCTGGTCATTTACTTACTACATACTATCTCTCTTACACTTTGTGTAATATTTTATATTTTCCTTACATGAACCATATAAACACGGACTTGTTATTATAGATGAGGATAATGAAGTCTTAAAATGTTACCCCAAATCACATGGCCAATAAATTATAGGTAATGTAGCAATTTTAACTGTTTTGCCATGATGTCAGGTTTTGTCAGTACAGTATGATGCTGTGACAATAGAGAAGGGAAATTTTTCACTGTTTCAGTGTGTTATACTTCTTTTTCACATCTATGAATCGGAATTAACCTGTGGGATGTCCAGCATAATTCATTTCTTTACATGGCACACCCAGAGTTTTGGCAGTACCCTCTATGGGTAGTACCAGGGTGTCTGACTGGCAGGTTGAACATGGGTGGCAAATCCATAGGCAACAGCTTCTTGGAGCCCTACCTGGTTTCCCCAAATTTAGTCAAATCTACTGCAGACAGCTTTCTAGTGAGTTCAGTGTGTATACCAGCCAGTGTCCTAGCAAATTTGATAGCACTGCCATACACTATTTCCATGTGAATTTTGTCAGCACCCCACCCCAATATTCTCCTCACAGTAACTTCAGCATCCTAACTATTGATTGGTTCTTTCATAGTGTCAACCTAGCAAATTCCTTTCACATCTTATGAGCTGAAGACTTACTCTTTCCAAATAGGTTTAAATACAGTCTTGGGTAGCTCTTTCCTTTCCCAGTCAGTTCGGTCCTTTGGTACTATTCCTCAGCCCTAGGGCATGGTTTAGAATTTTCCTTCATTCCCTTTTAAGAATGAAAACCCATTAAGTAGTTGACTTCTTTGTATTAAACCTTCCATTTTCAAGTGAATGTTTTGTTTCAGTGTCCTATCCAGAACCTCACCAATTCAAGGGGTTATTCTAGCCCAAGCTTTTATTTTTTATACCATGCTTTAACAACTTCACCTGGTATTCTTACAGTAAGTGTTCAATCAATGTTTGTTATTAGTTGGATTATTACTGGTTGAGTATCACTTATCCAAACTGTTTGGGACCAGAAGTGTTCCAAATTTTTAAATTTTAGAACATTTCTATATACACAATGAGGTATACTGTGGACAGGGCCAAGTTTAAACCTAAATTATTTATATTTCATATATTCTTTATATGCATAGACTGAAGATAATTTTATGCAATATTTTAGTGATACTGCATTTTGACTGAAACCTATACAGGTGAAGTCAGTTGCAGAGTTTTAGAAAACAATCTGTAAAAAAAATAAATAAACTTAAGGGCCGGGCATGGTGGTACATGCTTATAATTTGAGTACTTGGGAGCCTGAGACAGGAGGATTATAGGTTTGTAGCCAGCCTAAGCTACTTAGTGAGGCTCTCCGCAACATAGTGAGACCTTGTTTCAAAATAAAGAATAAAAAAAAAAATAGGGCTGAGAGTGTAGCTCAGAGGCAGAATATTCCTGGGTTTAATCCCCAATACAGCCAAAAAAATGGATTTGGAATATTTTGGCTTTCATATTAGAGATGGTGTCAGCCTGCACTTAGGTAGAGAAAACATCAGGATTCAAACCAAGGACCTTTGAAATATAGGTTATCCTAATCTATATAACCTTCAATTTAGTTGCCACCTAAGAATATCTACTTTGCCTCACATCCGAAAATAGTGCAACAAGGAAGAAGCACATGAGTGTTTGAAACATGGATGTTCTCCTGATTACGAATTTCCTCCCAATTTAAAAGCATGTGAAATTTCTTCCCCACTTTAATATCAGAAAGGTCCTGCATGCCTCACTAGTGATCATCCCACATAGTCTCTATTTTTCCTTTCACATCTTTTATACATATTACTGGTTACATATTGCACACAGTAGGAAATCAATGAATATTTGCTTAACTAATTAATATCTATAAATTAGGATAGGAATTTTTCTTATTAGCCAACCTGTTAAACAGTATCTCACATGTGTAATAGATGTACTCAGTAAATAGATATGAAATTAAACATCATATGAAATAGTTCATCTTCTTTCTTGATCAATAATCCAGTTTTTATTTAGGAAAGAGTATACAAAAATGGCTAGGAGAAATACTTTGCTTTAAGTTTTATTTGAAAATCGTGCCGTGCATGTGAATTGTGAAATATGAAAATTGTGTTGTTAAATATATGACCTTTCTGTATTATTATGAAAGAATAAATGACACCCAACATACTAATGAAATCACATATATTGTTAATAGATTATATTTGCTGGTAACAAATATGTTGAGTACAAAGAGAAATTTAAAAAAAGAAATAATTGAGGGAAGAAGGAGAGAAAGAGATCTTTGAATGCTAGATTAGCAATTCATTACTTTATAGACTGGCCATGGCAATGTTCTTAGTATGTCTTGCTTTCCTGTTAAAGTCCTATCTTTTAATGTTTTTGTAAAATAAATGATAAAAAGACATAAATATAAACAATTCAGTCCATTTCTGACACTGTTCAAAATTTAGGAAGCTGAGCTAATATTAACTATTTCTCATTTTAATCAGAAAGGCCTGTATCTTATATACATTTATGCAAACAAGATTAAAGAGATTTTTCACTTATTTTCATACCTCTTCATGTAGTTCCCTCCAACGAGAATTAAATGTCTCAAGTTCCTCATTGATCAATTCATCCATGACTCCACCATCTGTTAGGGTCTGTGCCAATATGCGAATCTGATTCGGGTTATCCTCTGAATGTTGCATCAAATTTTCAAGAGACTGAAACACATTGACAATAATTAATATTTTCTTCTTTTTCCAAATAAATTGAATTAACACAAAGTGCTCAGTATCTTCTGATTTACATGTAATTAGGTCATAAGCAATTTAAGTGAAATTTAATTGGGATAATAAAACAGGAAGAGGCACTGTTGTTTCAAAAAATAGAATAGTGTTCTAGGAATTTTCTTGGACTTTTGACAGTATTGTACACTGAGAATTAAAAAACAATGATTCACAGACTTCTTTTAACATGTGTCCTCCACTCTATAACCTGGCAAGGTAAAATACTCAATGTTTTAACTTCTCATGTGGCTAGAGGTGTGCATGTGACGTGATTATAAAAATATAGGTAGAACTTAATAAGCAGAGCATCTCTCCTCAAATTTAAAACAGGAAGTCTCTCAAGAAGAAATCTCTTGGCAAAAAAAATTTTCTCCCACTCTGTGAGCTTTCTGTTGAGGTTCCTGATAGCTTCCTTTGCTGCACAGAAGCTCTTCAGTTTAATGCAATCCCATGTATTGATTTTCCTTTGAGTTGCTTGTGCCTTTGGGCTCTTGTTGAGAAAGTTTTTCCCTGTGCCTATGTGTTGAAGTACTGGCCCTATGCCCTCTTCAAGTAGCTGTAACTCCTCTGATAGAGGACTAATATCTAGAATAGACAGAGAACTCAAGAAACTCACAGCTAAGAAAAGAAACCAATAAAAAATGGGCAAAGGGTCTAAATAGACACTTCACAAAAGAAGAAATACAAATGGTCAATAAATATATGAGGAAATGTTCAGCATCATTAGCAATCAGAGAGATGAAAATCAAAACTACCTTGAGATTTCACCTAACCTCAAGTAGCATGGCAATCATCAAAAACACAAAATGCTGGTGAGGGTGTGGAGAAGTGGGAACCCTAAGACATTGTTGGTGGGATTGCAGATTAGTGCAACCATTTTGGAAAACAGTATGGAGGATCCTCAGAAGAATGGGAATGATCCTACCATATGATCTAGCAATACCACTTCTGGGTATCTACCCAAAAGAATGGAAACCAAACTATCAGACCAACGCATGTGATTCTATGTTTATAGCTGTGAAATTTACAATTGCCAAACTATGGAACCAGCCAAGATGTCCATCAACAGATGAATGGATTACAAAACTATGGGATATGTACACAATGAAATTTTACTCAGCCATAAAGAAGAACCAAATCATGTCATTTGCAGGGAAATGGATGGAACTAGAAAACATTATGCTAAGTGAGACTAATCAGCCACAAAAAGTAAAAAATTGTATGCTCTTCCTAATATGCAGAAGCTAGGGAAAAAGTAGGACATAAAGGGGACTCTAGATGAAGAAGGAGAAACCTTAAATGAGCAAAGAAGGAGACTTAACTGAAGGTGATGGGAAGGGGGAGGGAAAAACCCTAATGCACATGATGTATTTTCATAAACATATCAAAGTCAATCACTAAACTGAACTTGAGAAAGCGGGAAGGCGAAGGAGTGGGACGGGTATTGGGGAAGGGTTAAATGAAAAATATGTGCATGCATGCCTTTACCAGCTTGTACCTAACAAAGATGTATGATTACAATGCACCAATAATAAAAGACGAAATCTCTTCAATCTTCACACATTTTCATATACACAGCCCAGGGGTAGAGCAGAGAGACATCTTTGGACCAAGAAATACAATGTTGATAAAGTCCTTCATGCGCAGGAAAGGAGAGTAAAGAGTGAGAAAGCCTGGTATGGTTGCACACTCTTGTAATCACAGTACTTGGAAAGCAAGACAGGAGGATCATAGGTTTGAGGCCAGTCTCAGCAACCTAGGGAGATCCTGTTTGCAAACAAAAAATAAAAGGGGCTGGAGGTGTAGCTTGGAGGTACAATGTCCCTGGATTTAAGCCCCCAGCACCAGGAAAAAAAGTGAGAGCCTCTGAGTGCCTAATTATACGGCTGAACCAGTATCAGCTCTGGTTAACTTCCCTCCAGTCTTTTTTCAGTAGTAAGAAAAGATGGTTTTTGGAGCTTAAGCCACTGTCTGATTTTCAATTATGTGCAGCTCAATCCCTAACTGATGTAGTGTTCAAAATTGACAAAGTTGCCTGAATAGATTATATAGGGAAATAAAATCTCAATGTTAAGTTTAGGCATGTTAAAAAAAACAAGTGATTCAACATCATCTTACTGGTGTCAAACATTTCTATAAAATAAAGGGTGGGCATTATATTCTAACCAATTCATTTAATGCTCTGTTGTTTTGTTTTAAAAATAGAGATACTAGCCGGGCGTGGTGGCGCATGCTTGTAATCCCAGCATTCGGGAGGCTGAGACCGGAGGATCCAGGTTCGTGACCAGCCTCAGCTACCTAGTGAGGCGCTCCGCAACTTAGTGAGACCCGGTTTCAAAATAAAGAATAAGTTAAGTGAGATTAGTCAGTCACAAAGAGTTAAGAAGCATATGTTCTCCCTAATATGTGGATGCTAGGGAGAAGACGGGGCATAGGAGGGTCTACAGATGAAAAGGAGTGATCCTCGATAAGCAACAAAGTTAATTTAATTGTAGTGGACGCAAGGGGCAGAGGGACGCCCTAAAGCACATGATGTACTTACACAATCATATCAAGGTCACTCACTGAAGTGAACCTGAGGGGGAGGGAGGGGGAGGGGATTGGGGTGGGAATTGGGGAAGGGGTCAAATGAGAATTGTGTGCAAATATGTTAACAACTCGTACTTAACAAAGATGTATGCTATATTGCACGAATTACTACAATAAAAAATTAAAAAAAAAATAGGGCTGGGGGTGTAGCTCGGAGGTAGAATGCCCCTGAGTTCAATCCCCAGTACTGCAAAAAAAAAAAATAGAGATACTACACATATTTGTAAGTTTTCTTATGTATGTATTATTTCTCAAATTCTGACAGATCTCAATATATTTTTCTGATAAGGTTTAAGTAAAGCAAAATATGTACTTCCTAAGTGATTTTGTAAAAAGATATGACTGACCTTTTTCACATAAAATGTTATTATTAATAATATTCTTTATAACTTACACATTTTATTACTTCTTAAAAACCTTAACATTTAGATATTTATTTCATTTGTTTTTTAGATTTTTATTGGCACAATATAATTATACATAACAGTGGAGTTCATTGTTACATATATGTACATGTACTTAGTAATTTGGCCAATTTCATGAAATGAGATCTTTATTTTAATAGATACATTTTTTATACTTTTAATGATACATTGTAATTATACATCTTATTTACATTCAATTTCATACAAACAAATCTGCACACAGGTTTTGGTGTGCTTCCCTTCAGGTCCTACATTACTAACCACCCCTCCCCATACATAATAGTGAGATTGATAATGATAACTTCATACATAAGCATAACAGTATTTCAACTATTTCATTCATCAGTTTTTCCTTTTCCCCTCCCCACTACCCTCCCTATTCCCTTTATTCCCTTCTACTATACTAGTGTTTTTCCTCAATTATCTAAAGTTCCTTTTGTTTCCTATTTTCTCTTTAGCTTCCACATATGAGAGAAAACAGTCAAACCTTGACTTTCTGAGACCAGCTGGTCTCAATTAGCACAATATCCTCTAATTCCATCCATTTTTCCTGCAAATTATGTATTTTGTTCTTTATAGCTAAGTAAAATCTCATTGTGTGTGATATATGTATATTTTTGTTAACAGATACCTAGGCTGGTTCTATAATATGACTATTGTTAATTGTGCTTCTATAAATATAGATATGCATGTATCACTATAACATTCCGACCTTATTTAAGAAAGATAATGAAGAGTGGTATAGCTGGGTCATGTAGTGGTTGTACTAATTTGCAGTCCTACAAATAGTATATAAGATTTCCTATTTCCCCATATATTCTCCAGCATTTATTATTGTTTGTATTCCTGATGATTGCCACTCTAATGAGTTAGATGAAATCACATTGTAGTTTTTATTTGCATTTCTGTGATTTTTTTATATGTCCTAATGAAGTACATAGGCTAAAAGCAACAAAGCAAAATTAAGAGATCTATAGTAGAAAGGAAACTTATATGTCATAGAGTTATCCTATCCTTGACAAATGTTGGTCTAGCCTTTTTCTGCTAAAAATGTCCTCAGGGATGATCAATAGCAACATTGTCAAACAACCAGTTAACATAGTCAGCTGAATAAGCAGTAATAACAAGCCTTTTTCCACTTCCTTTTCTAGATACTCTCTGTTATTGTCTCATATTATAGCTTTCCTCATTATTCATCTCTGTATATGCCCTAGTTTTTTAGTGCATTTCTTAAAATGTGATATCAAAAATTTAACCTAAGCCAGGCGTGGTGGCGCACGCTTGTAATCCCAGCATTCGGGAGGCTGAGACCGGAGGATCCGGGTTCGAGGCCAGCCTCAGCTCCTAGAGAGGCACTCCGCAACTTAGTGAGACCCGGTTTCGAAATAAAGAGTAAAAAATAGGGCTGGGGGTGTAGCTCAAAGGTAGAACGCCTCTGAGTTCAATCCCCAGTACCACCAAAAAAAAAAAAATTAACCTAATATTCTATGCACAATATGTTCATGTCATATGATAACGGTAACATCACAGTCAGAGTCTTTCTTCTGATCACTATAATTTTATTAATGTGCTAAAGTTTGTTTCATCTTTTCTGGAGTATGCATTGCTCTGTTAATTCACAAAGAATGCTTGCTTAGTAAATGTCTCTGAATAGGACAGGGCCAAAATTAGAGTCTCTCTGAGATCTTCCTCATTGTACTTTTGTATGTGTTGCTAAGTTGGTGAAGCTGGCTTGGAATATTTGATCCTCCTGTCTCAGCCTCCTAACCACTGGGATTACAGGTGAGCGCCAGCTCTCCAAGTTCCCTCATTATTCTTGATAACTCTTCTGGTTTTATATTTTTCTTGGGAAAATAAGGAAATTGAATAAAATAATCTGCTCTGATGTCTAAGATTCCAATTCCATTCTAGCTAAAGAATTATTTCACAGTTTGTTCACATCTTGAATAATTTATGCTTATTTTGCAGATTTACATAGGGGCTATACTTTTCATACAACTTTATATACACTACATATGCTAAACTACACACAAATATTCATATGTATAAATAAGCCAAATGTATGACAAAATGTAGGGAACATGAGTGGTTAATTAAACATCAGACATTACCATAACTCAAATATTATACTTGCAAACTCTTTTAAAATTTACTTTTGAAAAATATCCAAAATAAAACTTGAGAATATACTAAAATTTTATGAGCATTTTAAAGATTTATTTCTAATATCTAAGCACACCCATTAAATACTTCAAAATAATTTGTAAGTTATAACAAATTCTGTAAAGTTATTCTAAATAATTTTAAAACATGTTCCAATTCAATACATGTAGCCTTTAATTAGAAATAATGTTTCATATTATTATGCTGTTTAGTTCTACTCCAAAGGAGAATTTTATGTTAAAATTGTCTTCAATGTGGTGGCATATGCCTCTAATCTCAGTACATGGGATGCTGAGACAGAAAGATTAGAGGTTCCAGGCCAGTCTCAGCAACTTAGCAAGGCCTCCACAACTAGTAAGACCCTCAGCAAATTAGCAAGACACTGTTTCAAAAATAAAAAGGGGCTGGGGTGTAGCTCAGAAGTAGAATGTCCCTAGGTTCAATCCCTAGTACCAAAAAGTATATTAAATTAAAAAGTTTTTAAAAACATATCTTTAGAGTTCTGTAGTAGATTTAAGTAGGTAAAGTATACACAGAATTTGATGTTATAACAAAGGTCAAATGTGGTGTGTCAGAGGTTATTTAGACCTTCTTTAAAACTTGGAAAGATCTTAGAGGCAAAAAACCAGTGCTGAGTAAGGAATAGTAACTACATTATCCTATTTGCTTTTTTAAAATTTAGTTTCTGTTTGGTACTTGACATCTTTCAATACCGCACATAAATTGCCATTATTTAGATTAATTTGCAACTTACTTCTAGCACCTCAGAGATTTCCTCAGCTCCACCAGAAATAGTTTCTGTAGCTTTAAGTTTTGATTCTACTTCATTTAGCCACTTGTTTGCCTTCTCCAAGTATGACAACAACTCATGCCAACATGCCCAAACTTCCTAAGAAGGAAACATAGATCAGAGATTATATATTCAGGTAGAAAAGTGAATTTCAAACTTTGGCATTCTACTATTAAATCTTCTGAAATATAAGATTTTATTTTGTATATTTCATCTTCCCTTTGCAGTACGTGTTTTAAAATGCAATCTATTTCTCTGACGATCTAATATCTCTGTAATTACAAGTCATTAAGAAAACATTTTATTACATGAATAAATTCAAGATCCAATGATTTTGCTTTCTAAAGTGAAAACATTCACCAATATTATAATCTAGGTGAAAAAATATAAAAACACATGTAAAAATGTATATATAAACCTAACTTCTTCACACATCAAATATTATGACCTTTTCGTGACCTCTTCTAAATTATTTGATATATCAACTAAAATTAAATATGGATTTATCTATAGCTCTCTTTTCACTAAGTATTGTATTGTATTTTCTCATATTTTACTAAGAAGACATAATTTTAACGGAAAACTAGGACTTCATTTTAGTGGTTATATCTTTGTTTCCATAACAATAGACATTATTGGATAATATGATTATTTCATGTTTTGTTATCTATTGTAAAATTGCAGTGAACCTCATGAATACATATTTCTTTTTCATGTTTCCTATAATTCCCTTGATTTATATTATCACAACTATGATGACTACTCAAAGGGTATGATTATTTCTAAATTATATATGATAATATTTTAAAACTGATTCATATATACAGATACTCATATGTGAGAGAAAAACTTCAAGATTGCTAAAAGAAGATATAGAAGAGTACCTTTCTGACCAAGGACTACAGAATGATACCTTAAATAAAACATTTTGTAAAAAATTGATAGTATGATAAGAGATGACTAGATTTGAGTACATTACTATTAAAACTTTATAATTCTCAAGTGGTACCCCATAAGGAAATTGGAAACACAGCCTCAAATCAAAAAAAGAAAATAACCAACAACTGTAACATTTGCAAAAGACAAATAAGAATACTAAAAGTAAAAGGCAATTAAACAATGAACAAATAATAGAAACATGAGAGGAAGGCCTGAACCAGCATTCAAAGAAAAAGAAATCTCTATACAATAAACATATGAAGATATATTTCATCTGATTAATAACGACATTCATTTAAGCTAAAATTGCAGGAAAATGCCATCTTAAATGACACAAATAAAAACTTTGACAATTCCATGTGTGAGAGACGATATGCATCAAGAAAAATATATATTTATTGCTGGTAAGTATGGCTTAAAAAAAGAATGAAGATTTTGGAAAACAATATGCCATTCTCAGGTCAATATTCACATATACTACCACCAAACAATTCCATTTGGGGCAAATATATTCAGAGAAACTATTTCATGTGGGCAACAACTACAGATTTGAGAATGATAATTTCAATACATTTTATAATAACCAAAAAAAAGTAAAGGAAAGGAAAACTAAGTCACCTTTACACAGCGAATACAGAAATAAAAACGAATACACTTATCAAACAAAAAATAGCTGAGTCTCAGACACACACACACAAAAAAAAAATGGTGAAAAGAAGAAGTCCTAGAAAACTATATACAGGTTACCATTTTTTATATTCTAAAAAAAGAAGGCAAAACTGAACAATATCATACTTTTACAATTTTTTTTTTTTTTTTGCGGTACTGGGGATTGAACTCAGGGGCGTTCTACCTCTGAGCTATACCCCAAAACCCTATTTTTTATTCTTTATTTTGAAACCGAGTCTCACTATGTTGCAGAGTGCCTCACTAGGTAGCTGAGGCTGGCCTCGAACCTGGATCCTCCGATCTCAGCTTCCTGAATGCTGGGATTACAAGCGTGCGCCACCATGCCCGGCTACTTTTACAATCTTATGTGTGTTATAAATTTTTAAACAAAAGTATAATAAAGCTAAATTTCTAGATTGTGATTATATATCTCTTGAGGAAAACACAGGGAGATGAAACAAGATAGGAATATTAAAACATTCATTTTGTATTAGCTTTGAGTTTGTAAATTTTGAGTAAACTTATAAATACCGTGGCACAATCAAAACCACCTGTTTTAACCCTGCTAATGCTAACAAAAGTAAAGCCCAGAGGGGAACTTTTATTTCAAAAGAAACTAAAAATCAGTTTCCCCATATTTCCCCTTGGTTCAAAGCCCTTACAAATAGCTGCAGATATTCTATCTCTGTCTGATTACAAGTATCACCCGAACCTGCCTTTCAATCTTACTACCCTTTTATACCTGCTTGGTATTTTACGTATAGTTTATCAGAAGTATGAAATTAAGTATTTTGCTTTAAATGGTGATAGAAATCTTAAATCTGGGTCATTTCCAGTTCCTGCTGGACTACAGGCTGTCTTCTTCTGGGCAAAGATCCCAGTGGGAAAATATAAATATCTCCTTAAATACTCGAGGGTGCCTTAGAACTTTGATGATAAGGGGATGCAATTGGTAATGTGTCTTATTAACTTCACTGCAGATTGAGGTAATGAACTATCTTGCTGATTTAACCATCAGGATAGATAGCCTTTTCTGTCCTCAATTCATCTGAAGGACATAGCTGGTGAGGCTGAATGTACCTGTACCAGCTTTACAGGTCACCTTTGCAAAATAAAATATAGTCCTGAAGCCTAAATTGTAGCTAAAAGCCACTTAGAATAATGGTTAAGCTGAACAGTTTGTAACTTAAAATTACTTTCAAATAATAGCATTCAAAGTGGTTTTGAAGGAGAGTAGAAATGTAAAGGTAAACTTCCTTTCAAAATAGTAGATAGAGATGATGTGGTAACACCCCAAACCCTACTACAACCACACAGAAATGCTGGGTTAAATATAAAGGAAATGTTTCAATTCAAAGCTGATCCATAAAACATGTTTCAGAAAACCTCAAGTATCAGGAAAAAAGGGGAAGTGCAAATACAGAGTTGGAAAGCAAGCTTAACAAAATATTGGCATATCAGAACAGGATCAATGACATACAAGCTGGAGTATTTAACACTATCTTGGAATGGGAATAAGGCATTGGTCTCACACATGCCAGAGAAATGGAAAAAATAAAATAGTGTGCCACCCATCCTAAACAAAAGAACTAAAAAATTCCTACCTACTATAGGTCATTAGCAAGGAAGCAGAGAATTCTTTGTATTTGTGGTTGAAAAATAAGGATACCCACATAAGAAACTGAAACTAAGGTTTGTATTATATATGAAGGCAGAGCACAACATCTCTTGGACCCTAGGAAAGACAAATACATATACTCATAAGGGCCCTTCAATAGTTCGGAGCAAAAAGTATTTCCAGTAAAAAACATCTCTACTGTAGGTGAGCTCAAAACAAACTAATTACTATCCATATAAGAAAATTCATTGTCCTTACAAATCTTAAATTGCAACAATAGAATTCACATCTTATGACATAGAGATAATAGAACAATTTTAGACAATTTTTAATACATATGTTTAGCAGCATCATATATGTTGCCAGCAAGATTTATTCTCTTTGAGTTTGACAACTGGTTTTCGTACTTAAGAAATAAAAGGCCCTATCACTTGGGAGGCTTAAGTAGGAAGATGGCAAGTTAGAAGACAGTCTGGGCAACCTACCAAGACCTTGTGTCAATATTTAAAAAATAAATAAAAAAGGCTGGAGATATAGCTCAGTGGTACGGTGCTCCTGGGTTCAATCCCAGTATAGCAAATAAACAATTAATTAATTACCTAATTAATTAATTAGAGAAGAGATAAATTGCTGACATTCTATGTTGGGACCACATCTATAATGCATTTTTACAAGCCCTAGTATAAATAGAGAGGGTTGATGTTGAGGCCATTTGAGGGAATTAAGGAGAGGAGAGTTTGGAAAAGTAGCCTGTTCTCATCTTTTTATAGGAAAAGCAGTGGATGCTCATTTGTGTATATATTTTTTGTATGGGGTGTTGGAGATCAAACCTAATGGCTTTGTGCCTGCTAGGCAAAAGCTCTACCAGTGACCTAGGACTTACAGTCTTCACCTGGATCCTTTTACCTTATAGTATTTAAAAGAGAATCACTCATCTAGAGGGTAGAAATATTCAGAAAGGGGGGTGGGGCTGGTATGAATTTTCTGTCAAGCTGTTGATATGACCAAAGGGAAATTGAGGAAACCATTTCAAATTTTCCAATCCCTCAGAGGAATGGAAGATTGATTCTTTCAGTGCCCATAGTCTCTGAGTTTGATATGGTTGGTAAATCAGACTTCAGGCTATCAATGAAGCAATGTTCAAAAGGATATTGTCTTAAGGAAATGTGGTATAAGGCTATAGGCAAGAGTTGGCTTCATATTCTTATTAAATATGACAAGGTACCCTAAATGTCTAGAAGAGTTTCTGTTGGTTCAAACTCTATATGAATAAGGCCCACAGGGATTCCTAATAGACTACATACAGTTATAGAGAGTAAGCAGGTAAATGGTGGAAAGGGACGATATGAGCCCAGTGTGGTGGGCCCATACCTGTAATCTCAGTACTTGGGAAGCTAAACCAGCAATTTAATGACGCTCTCAGCAGCTTATCTAGATCTTGTTTCCAAATAAAAAACAAAATAAAGCTTAGGGTATAGCTCAGAGGTAGGATCCCCTTCAGTTCAATCCTCAGCATCACAATAAAAAAAAGAAAGAAAGGAAAAAAAGAAAAGGGGCAAAAAACTAACCATAACAGGTAATATTTGGGCATTAACAAAGGGGAATAACTATGGTGTCCCACTGATAAAACAATATTCTCATGTGGAGAGTATTTCCACCATCCTTTCCTCCTTTATATCAACAGTAGAAGGTCAATATCCGGAAATCGGGTAAGAAGAGGGGAATGCCAAACCAATTATTCTTACTTTTGCCTTTGTAAAAATCGTTGGAGCCATAAGATTAAACTATACTGGAGGAAGATTTGAATAAAGTGTGAGATTTAAGTTTAAATTAGGCTAAATTTCAATAATGAAGAGTGAATAAAAAGTTATGGGATAAAACTGAAGTATTATTTAAGAAGCCAACTACTAGGCAGAAAATGGAGCTTGACATGGTTAATTAGCTATTGGAAATTTTAACTATTTCATGCTGATTACTCAGTAAGATAACACTTCTCCAACAAATTAATATATTTAAACTGCTGACATGAAGAAACATAATTAACTACACAACAGCAGAATATAATGGAAAACAACATGCAGAATTTCATATAAAATCTAGAAAAAGGGAAACTATGATCTCTACAAATATCAAAACACACATGCATACATAAATAAAATAGATTTATATGTTGAACGATAAATTATGCTATAGGTGGTTGAGAAAATAATTTTTTTTTTTTTTTTGCGGGATTGGGGATTGAACCCAGGGCCATTCTACTTCTGAGCTACACCCCCAGCCCTATTTTTTATTCTTTTTATTTTGAAACAGGGTCTCACTAAGTTTCAGAGTGCCTCACTAGATAGCTGAGGCTGGCAGTGAACCCGGATCCTCCGGTATCAGCCTCCTGAATGCTGGGATTATAAGCGTGCGCCACCACGCCCGGCTGAGAAAAGAATTTGAGAATTAAAAAACAATTTTAGGAAAACCACTCTGAATCTCTGAATCTATTATACAGAGGTGAAGATAAAGTATATATGACAAACCAGTGGAGGAGAAATAAAAAAGGGCTAAATAACTAGATAAGTAAAACACAAATAGGAAAGACCAGAGGCTTTATTACAGATTAGTGAGTGAGAAACAGAAGGATAATTCAATAAGAGGTCTTGAAATTTTATAATTAAAATAAAAATAAAAGGTTCCTTTGGAAAATATGCCACAAAATAAATTTCTGATAAACAGAAGGGAATAATTTAAATAAATAATAGTATGCAAAAGATAATACTTAAGTAAAAAATTAAGAACAAAAGAATACTTAAGTGTTTTTCCTTAGATACAGTTGGAAAACATTTTCCTAGAAAGTCCCCTCCCTCATGAAACTTTATAATGAATTAACTGTGACTTTCTTTAGACTTTTATATTGCCATCCCTTCCTTTCCTATTCTTTGTTTTGTTTTCTATACCATTTACATACCACTAATACAAGAGATGTATGTATATATCCTTAGCAACTATAATAGCTTCTGGCATAGAGTATATTCCTATTCAGTGTCTGAGGAGTGAACTGTTTAGGGAGAAAAGAAAAAAAAACAGTAAATAAAGAACAGATTTAAATAAACTTACAATGGAGAAACTCAGATCACATTTTTAATTATAAAATTATAATATTGGATATATCTGGTATACTTTAGACAAATATTTTTATCTTCAAATATTTTGTCTTCTCTCCTGTTCTGGATTAAATCAGCTTTAAATTTCAACCACTTTAATATGTAACATTAACTAAAAAATAATGTTCTTCAACAATAATGAGTACCAGAATTATTTATCAACTATATTCACTAGGATAACTCTCTGTGTAGGGAACAGGGACTTAAAGTCAAGCCCAGCTTATGTCCAGCACCTAGTATTATCAGCATTTGGAAGTAGATGGAGTTTCTGCTCCTTGGCACAGTATTTTTACAAGGAATATAACCTTTTTTTCAACATGACTACATAGTAATCATTTGAGGTACTTGAATTCTTCATCTATATTCATATAAGTACAATCTAAAGAATAAGGCATGTGGGAAACAGAATAGAGGGCTTGTAGTAATAAATAAATGTAAACTGTCAAACAGGGAGCTAGTTAGGCAACAACTTATAAAGAACTCTACAGGGCCCAGCAATTATTAAACACAACTATATTAAGATAGACTTCTTCACAGCATGCTTTACCCACTGTCATACTCAAATAAGTTTATATACATCAAAATATATGAAAAAATTATTTTTAAAAATTGACAAAAAACATCTTTAGGATGTTTGTGATATAACAATATTAATAATAAATATTAGATAATAGTTTTTCATATTTATTGGGCACTAGTCTAAGTAATTCAGGTAGAATATTTAATTTAATTATCTCAAGTGTTCTAGAAGTAGGTATTATTTTTCTGTCCATTTCACAGACTGGAAATAGTGAGTAAAATGCTTGAGTGAGTACTTCAAGCCAAAGATGTTTTACACCAGAACTCACATTAACCATTATGTTTCACAGATAATTACATGTTGACATAAAATTGCTAAAGACCAAGAAAAGCAACTGACTTCTAAAGTCTTGCATTTCCCATTCAGCCTGGTGCAGAGCCACTGGTAGTTGGTGGTGAGGGTATCAAGTTCCTTTTTTAAGGCCTCTTGTGCTGCAGGAGGAGCTTGGGCTATGACACTATTTACAGTCTCAGTAAGAAGTTTCACTTTTGTTTCCTTTTGCTGGGCCTCTTCTTTAGCTCTCTGAAAAACAAAGAAAGTTCTTTTAGAAGCTAGTAAATAACTTTACTTCCAAAATGTATTCCTATGTATCACATAATTTTCTTCTCATAACATTCTTGTTAGGATGCGTCTCAAAAATAAATCCAACACTGACACAACATAGAAAAGTCCTCTTAATGTTATATTTCAGACCATTTTTTTTTGGAACTGAGAATTGATCCCAGGGGCATTCTACCTCCAGGCTACACCCCCAGCCCTATTTTTTATTCTTTATTTTGAAACAGGGTCTCACTAAGTTATGGAGGGCTTCACTAAGTAGGTGAGACTGACTGCGAACTGGGATCCTCCAGTCTCAGCCTCCTTAGTACTGGGATTACAAGTATGCACCACTACATCCGGCTGGTACCATATTTTGATGAAAGAAAGTTCTGTTCAATAATCAAAAACACATAAGAGAAATAGAAAAAAGCAGCCCCTAGCATCAGAAACTGGCCTAGCATTCACAGCTATGGGTTAGTCTTCTTTGGAAGTTAAACTGTTTTACAGTTTATTATACAAGACCAAACTGCTACCAGAGTAGATAAAGACCACAGCAAGATTGTTCTATAATCATGTCTCAATAAAGATATAAACACTAATACTATCCAAATTACAAAATACCAACCACTACACTCTCCTGATTAACCTAAATGACTTTTGTTTCTTTACCAATGACTTTAGCCTTACACTAATTTTCCTATCTTCTGGATTAGATAAAAAATCCAATTATGGAATTCTTACAATTTGTTGACAAAAAGAAATCCAAAGCAAAGTCCTTAAACATTCCCTTATATCATCTAACACGAGCCAAACCCTATAATGGTTCTTTTTCTTTCTCATATACTCTCTGGTTTCCCATGGAATGTATTTGCCTGTTTAACCAATTTTTCTTTAAAAAAAAAAGAATGAAATTTTACTCAACCATAAAAAAGAATAAAATCATATTATTTGTAGGAAAATGCATGGGACTCAAGAATATTATGCTAAGTGAGATTAGCCAATCACAGAAAATGAAAGGTCATATGATAAAAGGATTTTAGATAAATGGGGGAGACACTCGTGGAATGGATGAGGGGGATTTGTAGAGGGAATTTGGGAAGAGAATGGGGCATCAGATAATGAGAAGTATTCAAATAATCCTATGTTCATACATGAAGTTATATCTATATCAATGAAAGTAGTATCTATGGGGAGAGGGGAGGGACCTGGAGAGAAACACACAAATTCAGTGTGTGTGTGTGTGTGTGTGTGTGTGTATATATATATATATATGTTTATGTAACTCTGAACCTCACTATGATATATTATTACAATGCACCAATTTAAAAAAAGATCAGTTTTCTACATGTGCGAAAATTTTTTTCTGGTGATCTTTAACTGGAGGACATTTATACTTCTTAACTTCCAATGTGTTCATATATTTTAGAAAGAAACATAATTTATCTTGAGTTTGGGTTGCTCCAAAGGTCAACTATGACTTAATCTTTCAGAAACAATTAATGTATATATCCTATGTGAAGAAAATACTGGTGGTAGCAGAATAAGTAACAGAGACAGGAAAGGGGATAGAGATTTAAGGACATATTTATTAATAATGAGTGACTAGATTTTAGTCCTATTGAAAAGCTCTAGAATACATAGGCCTCAGGCCTAACCCATTCAAGTTGAGAGAAGAAGGGTGTTATGTATATATTTCTCATTATTTTTTGAAGGTTATTAGGGAAATGCTAATTTCCTAATACCTGCAATCTCCCACACAGGTGGGAAAGTAGAATTCAGTGGCCAAAGTAAGCCCTCAGGTAAAAAAAAAAATATATCAGCTTTTGACAGGTGGATTTTGGTCCAGCACAAGATGTAATGGTAAGAACACAGAGCCATGGGCAGCACAAGAATAAAGTGAGCTATGAAATGCCTTTATATTTTCAATATAATAAACCTATCCTTTGGACTTAGACCCAAAATGGCTTAAAAACGCAAGGTATGATGGAAAATGTAAGATATTTTGACTATAAAATGGTTGTCTTCTCTGATTCCAATTTAATTGATTGTAATTTTTAGTTCAATATTCTAAATGAATAATTTTTCAGCATTGCTGAGAATAGGGTTTGTTTCTTCATGAATCATACCTTTAATGTGGTTAATTATAATAATATCAAGCACTTTGACAATCATTAATCACTTAATATGTGCTGCTATGTTCTATACCAGCCATGCCATATTGCTACCTCATTGGATCTTTAACAAAACACCTTCAGATATTTCTTTTGTTATGTCAGTATTAAACACTAGAAAACTGAGATTCAGAGAATTTATGTTAAGTGTTTCTGGAGAGTATATCTTTTTCTATATCATATTTTTTAGGAGAGAAAGGAGCATATTGTGGTGTATCCAATAAAGACAATTACAATTTATATAGGTTTACAGACATCCCATGCACCTGTCTGAAAACACAGAACAAGGAGCATGTATTTCCTTGATTTTTAGGCTATCCTATATTTTTGTAGGAATTGGCTTAAATGTGGGGAAAGGTTCAGAGAAGAAAGTTAAATTTATTAAACCAGGTTAATTTGGGAAAAAGAGATCAAGATTATTTTTTGTTTACTGCAAAGAAAGGCAAAAAAGTGAAATAACGCATAGTTTAGGTAATAATCCTCATAAAACTATTGCTCTTGCTCCATTTTTTCCCATGCATCTAAGCATAAAATGTTTAGAAACCACTCATTAACACAATATCTTGAATTGAACAATACAACAATATCTTTTACCAGTGGTTCACAAATCATAGCTTATTGAAACCACTCTGGAATCCGTGCCTTGGTATTACCTGAAAACTTGTCAGCAATGAACAATCTCCTATAACACCCCAGATTAACCGAATCCCAAATCTATAGGTAGGATGAAGCAGCCTGCTTTAAACAAGTCCTCCAAGTGATTCTGATATCCACTCAAATGCAAAAATTCACAGTTCAAATTATTTTTAAAAATGTATGTATTTACTATTTTCATTATGTGTAAGCTTTACTAGGCTCTAGGACTAAAGTTGCAATAGTAAAAAATAGCAAAAAGTTGAAAATGAGTTTTGGAGTCAGATATTGCTTATCAAATATTCCCCTCAGTTCCTTTATGGCAAAAGAAACGTTTTGTTTACAAGGGAAAAATAAGCTATCAAAATAGCACTTTCATTTTCAAGTAAAACACAGGGAAGTAAATAAAGAAATGGAAGTTCTTTACTTTTTTTCTGAGTAAATCAGTGAGGGATGTCCAAGTTGGTTGGTTGGTATCTTCTGACAATAATGATAAATTAGCTTTCAAAATGAGCAAATGTGGAAATCTGGACAAGGTACTATCCCTATGGTCCAGGTAGTGAAATTGACCTGAAGTGATTGCTTTGACTGGCAGGCAGTAAACTAAAAAAAAATGGGATCTTCCTGCCAGCTCTCTTGGCTGCTGTGGGCAGAAGCTGCCTGAGCTTCTGCTCTTTTCAATATTATCTCATACTACTTCCGTTTTGTAGATAGACAAATTATACAAACATGCCAATCAATGTGAACAAATCAGTTGGACTATGAATTTCAGGGACTGTTTTCAGAATTTTTAAAAACTGACACAGACTACTCTCCCAAACTAGAAAAGGCATCTAAGTGGTTGAACACATAGGCCAACTCCCCAGGAGAGAGAGAATATGGCCAGAACAGGGACTGAAACAAATAAAGCAACTTAGGAAAAAACAGCACTACTGAATTTAAATTGCCATCATCTACTCAGATACTGGAGGTAGTGGTTATACAGTAATAGATGTGAAGAGAACAGACCATTAGAGAACTGAGATATGACTGGAAAGGTGTTGGAGACGACAGTGCTCAAGGTCTGCCTTTGCTGACTCACAGGCATAGAAGTCTGTTCCTATGGAGATAAAGATTACCATAACATGTGCTGACTACTGACTCAGGGCAAAAGCCCTGCTTTGCTTCAAGTTCCAGGAATCAAGAGGTTTATTCAGACTTTATCAGGCTGTTATAGTAATGAATTGTGTGAGTATTTGTTCCTTGAACTGTGTACCCTCAGATGATTAATTTTCACAAAATGTAACCATTGTGAGAAAATATTAACTTTGATGTATACTCTGGTGCTCAAAGAAGTGTATAAGGACTGAGCTAAATAAACTCCAGTGTGGCAGTATTCACTGTCAGCCCTTCTGAATCTATCCCTTGTTTTCTCTTTCTTAAGCAACTTTTGTCTTTGTTTTTCTCAAACCATACTTTCTCCCTCCAAGCTTGTCCTAGTTAGCCAGCAGGCTCCAGTAAAAGGCCACACGGGGGCACAGTTCACAATTCATAAGTAAAATAGAATGGAATAGCTCAGGAATGAGTGGGATAGGATTCCTATTGGTTCTACCACAGATAAAGCTTGTGATGATCATGGCTACATAGTTTGACCTACCTGGGATTTCAGTTTACTAATTAGCAAAGAAAGTATGCTCTATACTATTTGCAAAGTCTTTTCTATATGTCCTGTAGTAGTATAATTTTTCTATATTGACCTCCCACAATCAAAATTAAAACCATCGTAGTTCCTTACCTGAAACCTTCAAATGGCTTTCTCATTTGATTTAGAAATTCCTGCATCAATGAATATTTGCACACCACTTCAAATTTATCTCAGGCCATTTGTCCTCTGTTTTGCTCCCTTGATCAGGTAGGCTTTTTTCCCTTCTCAATTTGTTTTAGAGTCTTTCCAGGAGGTATTATCTCTTACTGGAATGTGCCTCCATGGATTTTATTTTTACAGTTAACTTTTTCTCATGATTCAGAACTCTCAGATATAAATATATTTCCGCACAAATGTCCTCCAGTCAAACATCTCTGAAACAGCATCTCACCATCCCCAACTCACACCCAAACACTAATACTTCTTTATTTTCCAATGATCTCAATCTCAAATGGTTTAATGTGTTCCTCCATTCATTGCCAGTTCCCTACACCTCAGTGGAATGTACATTCCAAGAAAGAAGATAAAATAGAGGGCTATGTTGATGATTGAGTTTCCTAAGTCCATACTGAAATGTCACTTTGTAGATTCAAGGCTTAGGCCTCACCTCCAAGTTCATGGTACATACCAGCTCTCTCAGTCATTAATCAATGTCATTTTTTATTCTATTATGTAAGGAAATATGCATATAAACTCAATCCCTTTATCCATATTAAAGGCCATCATTTAAAATATTTAATACCTTGAAATTCTAAGAAATCCTCTTAAGATATCATATTAACACAGCACTGGTCTACATATTTCAACCTGAATTTGCAACAGCTATAAACAGTTAATGTGATTAGTTGATTCCACTTCTCAACATTGGGTAATTTCAAGAGAAAGTTGTTTCCAACTATGATTGCCAATATTTACATTTTGACTATAAGCATTAAAAATAATAGAGTTAAGACTTGCATAATACACATCAAAACATGAAGCAAAATCAATTAAAATAAATTAAAAATCAACTTCTACTATAAAATCCAGAAAAGAGCAGATTGTCAGGAGCACAATTTCAAGCAATGCTGCATTTCTTTCCTTTTTTTCTTTCTTTACTTTGTTCTGTTTTATTTGGTTTACATTACCTTCATCTCTTCAACTGCTGTCTGCAATTCATCAGGAGTTTTATATTCAAAATCTCTCTCTAGATACTCTTCTTCAGCTTGTGTCATCCATTCATGCATCTCTGATAGATCTTTCTGGAGACTTACAGTTTTATCCAAACCTCCCTTTAAGGCTTCCTTTCTGGCATAGACCTTCCATAAAACAAAAAAGCAAAATATGAATATTGACAGTGACAATACATTATTATTGGCATGCTACTGAGCAGTCTTTAAGTAAAAGAATTAAATAATACAAAGCTTGGATAGGAAAGATGAAACAATTAAAAATTATATGCATAATAAAAATAACTCATGAGGATTAGATATGCTTAATTTAACATAAGTGTGAAAATAATACATAGACATTTACATGGCATACTTAATAAAATGACCAGATTGCCCTATTACAATCAGTTAGTTTTTATCTCTGGAAATGCTATTTGTGGAAAGAGAAAACAAAATATTTTTAGATAATATATTTCATTTGAAAAATAATTTGATTTTTCCACAAAAAAGTAATCATTCTTTGTACTCTTTAATGCTTCTTTATGATTTTAAATATCTTAGAAATGTAAAAATTATGTAGCTCCAGAAAATTCTCAAAAGTCAAAATGAAAAATGGAAATGTAAGATACCTAGATAATTAACAGAAAAAAATATGGCTATGTTTGTGTGTGTGCATATTTGTGTATGTATGTAAACAATATTTTAATATAATTTATAGTTAAGTGATTACAAATTAAATCAATGTATTTTCATAAGTAAGATAGGCAAATAAAATAATTAGGGGAGGAGCTCAGTTCACTAGGAATGTGAGAAAATAAAATTTTCATTTGTGTTGAGGGAAATACCCAACATACAACAACCTTTAGATAGTAAACTGGTAAGAAGTACTTTAAATGTTAATGTTCTTGACCCTAAATCAACTGATCCAGTTTTAAAAGTGAATCATATCAACCGAAAGTACAGAATTGTATGTGCATTTTTAAATTCAGCTTTAAAGAGAACAGCATGTTGAAAACAAGTCCAATTATGCTTTTCTTGGGGATTAAATAATAATATATACATACCATAAGATACATATGCTATCAACTAAGATGAAAAGTTGCACAATATATAATTTTTTGTGGTGCTGGGGATAGAACTCAGGGCCTCCGGCATGCTAGGGTAGTGCTCTACCACTGAGCTACACCTCCAGCCCTCATAATATATAATTTTAAGTTTAAAAGCAAGCTGCTAAACAATGTGTATGGCCATATGGAATGACTAATTTTTAAAGTCTCATATATTTATGAAATACAAATATTTTTTACAATTGTATTTATTACTCATTAACCAGAAAATACCAAAACATAAAACATCTAATACAAAATCATACATGCTAAAGCTTGTCGCAAAGCACCCTAATATTACAATGACTATATTTAGTGCTTCACTCTTTCAAGTGTAACTCTGTTTAAGGAGTGATATTATTCTCTCTGGGATTAAGCAGAGAATAATCCAGAGAGAATAATATTAATTAACAGAGTTAAATAGTAAAGTTTAAATAAATAATGCTCAATTTTAATAAAATAAAAATTTCATGGCACTTAAAATATGTGTACAATCACCATCACATTACTTTCCCTCATAATTTATGACCCAACCATATTTAACCTAAAATAGCTAATATTGTATTTTTTCTTTACTCTTCCTAGGTGAATGTATTAACTAATCTATTGAAATGTAAATAAACATTTAATTTGTTGTGGAATTTGTGAAACATCTGTATTTATTATAAATGTATGATATTATTTTCTAACTTTAAGGGGGAAACACAACAATAAAAATAGATTAGGTGATGAAGCAGTTGTGTATAGAGCCAGAAGAAAATGCAGTGTATCCATTTGAGAATCACAGCCATGAGAGCACAGCATGGCTTTTGGGGTCATGGAGGAGAGGCACGGTCCTGAAATTCCAAACCCTATATTCACTATGAAGTCTAAAATATGCCAGATGTGCAGCAAATCGTGCAGCAAATCTCTAATATTAACTGTATACCTCCCTGTGGAATTTTGCATGCCGGAGACAGTGAGCCCTTGAGAGATATATTATCTAGGATTTACAAACATTTAATTTTGACACATCAAGAACATGACAAAGGTTTTCCAGTTATATCTATTTCCCTGCAAATAACATGATTTTGTTCTTCTTTATGGCTGAGTAATATTCCATTGTGTACATATCCCATAGTTTTGTAATCCACTCATCTGTCGATGGACATGGCTGTTTCAGTAGTTTGGCAATTGTGAATTGTGCAGCTATAAACATAGATACACATGTATCGGTCTGATAGTTTGGTTTCTATTCTTTTGGGTAGACACCCAAAAGTGGTATTGCTGGATCATATGGTAGGTTCACTCCCATTCATCTGAGGATCCTCCATACTGTTTTCCAAAATGGTTGCACTAATTTGCAATCCCACCAGCAATGTATTAGGGTTCCTACTTCTCTACACACCTGCCAGTTTTTGTTGTTGTCTGTGTTTTTTTATGATTGCCATTCCGATTGGAGTTAGGTGAAATATCAAGATAGTTTTGATTTGCATTTCTCTGATTGCTAATGATGTAGAAGTGAGATTAGTCAATCACAAAGAGTTAAAAAGCATATATTCTCCCTGATATGCGGATGCTAGGGAGAAGATGGGGCATAAGAGGGTCTCCAGATGAAAAACGAGAAACCCTAGATGAGCAAAGAAGTTGGCTTAACTGAGGGGGGTGGACAGGAGGAAGGGGAGACCACCTAATGCACATGATGTACTTTCACAAATATATCAAGGTTAATTACTAAACTGAACTTGAAAAGGAGGGAGGGCAAGGGAGTGGGGTGGGAATTGAGGAAGGAGTTAAATGATAAATGTGTGCATATATGCCTTTATCAGCTTGTACCTAACAAAGATGTATGATTACAATGCACCAATTATTATAAAAAATAAAAAATAAGATGACAGATATTCTAGTAAAGGTATAAATATTATTTTGCATACTGAATGAGCCTATAATAAACCTAAGTAAACATGTTAAATTTTTACTTACTCTTCTCTGCTATAAGCTATACACTTTCGAAACAGTTGGAAAAGGCACAAAAATATAAAAATGTATGGCATGCTATAAAACTAAACTAGAGAGCCAGGTGTGGCGGTACACTTGTAATCCCAGTACTTGGGAAGCTGAGACAGGAGGATTACTGGTTCAGGGCCAGCCTCAGCTACTTAGTGAGGCCTTCTGCACCTTAGTGAGACTTCGGTTCAAAATAAAGAATCAAAATAGGGCTGGGGATGTAGCTAGGAGATAAAATGCCCCTGGGTTCAATCCCCAGTACCAGAAAAAAAATAGAGGAAAGGGAAAGTGATTTTTTTTTCGGTACTAGGGATAGAACCTAGGGGCATTCTACCTCTGAGCTACACCCCCAGCCCTATTTTTTATTCTTTTATTTTGAAACAGGGTCTCAGTAAGGTGAGGAGGGCCTAAGTAGCTCAGCCTGGCTGCGAACCCAGATCCTCCTGTCTCAGCCTCCCAAGTACTGGGATTACAAGCATACGCCACCACACCCAGCTGGATAGTGATTTTTTTTTCTTTTGCAGTACTGGGGATTGAACTCAGGGGTATTCTGCCTCCGAGCTATACCCCCAGACCTATTTTTTATTCTTTATTTTGAAACAGGATCTCACTAAGTTGCAGACTACCTCACTAGGTAGCTGAGGCTGGCTGCGAACCCAGATTCTCTGGTCTCAGCCTCCCAAATGCTGGAATTACAAGCATGCGCCACCACACCAGCTGATTTTTTTTTAAGGAACAAAATACATGAGGTCATTCTAAGATAAGAACACAAGTGCATTGGAAAGAAATCAGTTTTGGAATCAGGATACCTGGACTCCGTCTTCAACAATTTCGTATCATTTATCTTTATCTCAGCTTCTTAACTAGATGATTTCCATGTATTTTTTCCAAATTTAGCATTTTACACTTTTATGATTGGTCAGAGAGAAGAAGATATGAAATGTTTTTGTATTCATATATTAAAATGATTTCTCCAACTTGCTTGCCTTGAGCTGCCCAGTCTACCCTGCAGTGCCAGCTGATTACATTGTATTCTCACAACAGATAAAACAAAAATTTCTTCATGTTTCGTATTTTGGAATCAATAAATCTAATATTCAGGGACCTATTCTGCTACTACTTTTAATCTCTGATTTCAGAAAACTGACTTTGATGACTTTGACTTTGTCCAAGTTCAATGACTCCTATTCAGAGCTGATGCTATGAGATATGTTCTCTCCTGTACCTTCTCTTTATATTATCCAGGATTTATAATATTTTCAACTTTTCTCTCTTATTTCTTTATCATAGAAATATGTCATCATATATGTTCACAGAAAACCCCATGATTTCAAAATGTTAAATTAAACCAACATACATCTTACCACAATTCTACACAATATTTTTAATGATAAATCCACTCCTTTATCTGTTAACTGACCTCTAGATAAATCCCTCACAACAATGTATCTTTTATCCTCACCACTTTGCTGAAATTTTTTCTAAAATTATAAGGATTTCCTAATTCTTAATCTAATAATCATCTTCCAAACCATGTCTTACCTAATTTTCTATAATGTAGGCTTTATGTTTTTTGTATTATTTGAGTTTCATAATTATATTTGGCTCCTTGAAACACTTAATTTCTTGACACTACAGTTTCCTAGGCCACTTTTGGCACATATGATTGTTTTCTGGTTGTTTTCATTTCCCAATTGCTCTTTTGGCTTGTTTTTACTTGCCGACTCTCAAACCTTAATATTTCCCAGAGGTATTTTGTTAGTCTTCTTTTATCATTCTAATCTCTATTTAAAAAAAAAATTCCTACTTGATTTATTTCTTACATTTAAAGTACTGTTTCACATTATGTTGAGTGAGATTAGTTAGTCACAAAGAATAAAAAAGCATATGTTCTCCCTAATATGCGAATGCTAGGGAGAAGATGGGGCATAAGAGGGACTCCAGATGAAAAAAGAGAAACCCTAGATAAGCAAAAAAGTTCACTTAACTGAAGATGTTGGGAGCGGTGAAGCTGTTGCGCCTAAGAGATGGCAACTGCAGTAAAGTACCTCAGTGCAGTAAAGTAAGGCGTTGTGGTAAAACAGCAATGTCAGCTTATGTGCAGGCTAGCTTTCCTGACCAATCGGAGCTCAGATACGAGTCAAGTCCTGATTGGCCAGAAGCAGACATATAAGCCTCTGTTCTGGGTCTGGGCCGCCGCCATTACCCGCATGTGCAATCCTGAGTAAAGCTTCTCGCAGAAGGAACCTGGATGTCGTGTGTTTTTCTCCGCTGGACGGACTCAAGCGCGCGGCATATGGTGGCCCGGACGGGGATCTTCTCCTCCCGTACGAGGTTCCAGAACTGCATGAAGTCAGGGCGATTGATCGGTAAGAGCCGGTAAGTAGGGGCTCTAAGTGAAAGTTCCGGTAAAGGACGAGCGGTAAGAGCCGGTAGGGGCTCCAAGTGAAAGTTCCGGTAAGGACAAGCTTAGGTTCGCGGATAGCGACAAATATGGGTAACTCTCCTAGTTGTCCCTTATGGGGTGCTCTTAGGGGATTACTAAAAATTACCTTTTTGCAAG